>CAEGAE010069964.1:0-39784 GCA_903067095.1 Girardinus metallicus | reverse complement strand
TATATATATATATATATATATATATACACATAGATACATATATAGTATTACAGACAGAGGCCATCCACCTGTCCGTAATACCATTTAAACCATATATATGAGTGTTTGCTGCGTCAACAGATGATAAATTATTAAAATATTACATAGATTTTATTTTTGCTTTTGCATCACGAGCAGAAGATATATCAGACCGTGATTTAGCTAGCTTTCCATATGTTCAAAATTTCCTTGTGTCTTTTTTCATTGTTCCTTACAAACTTAAGGATACTACAAAAAAATAAAATAAAAAGTTTTGTTCAGGTATAGGTATAGATATAAATATAATTTTTTTACATTATGTATAGATATAAATATTATTTCTTACATTGTATAGTAACAGGAACATAGTCTGACTCTAGGCTATTCTCTTTTGTTTGGAGTCAAACAGTTTAGTGCAACACCTGACAACTGTCATGAGTTTTTTGTGCCTAGATGTAGGCATATGTTGCTTTCCTTAGTTTTCTATTTCTCTGTTTGAGTGTTAGGTTTATCTCATTCTCTTGGCACAGATATTTAAAGACATAGAGAAATAGAAGATAAAGTTTTTATTTAATGAACTTGGTTGAATTAAGTTATTTAGACTATTTTCTAGTATGACATACTAAAAGCCATTTTTAATATTTCATTCTGAAGTAACTTTGTGGATGTGTGGCCAAAAAACCTTTGAGAAACAAGAAAACAAGTCTGATTGAAGTTTATTCAGCCCAAAAGCGATGAAAGCCAGAAAAGTCTAGAGTGACATGAGGCCATCTGTCCGACAGCTGAAGCTGGGAAAAAATGGATCAGGCAACTGGACGATGTTCCTAAACACACAAGCTAGACGTACTGTAACAGAATGACTGAAGAAGAACAAAGTTAAGGTGCCCAGTCAAAGTACAGACCACAGCCCAACTGAATAGCGAGGTTGGACCTTCAGTGAGTTGTTCAGAAACATCTGGAAACTTGAATCAATTGGATGATGTTAATAAAATGGGTTTTAGAAGAGATTGGAACATATAATTTTGAGATAATGTTCCCATTTTCGCTTTATTGCTATTTTACAAAAAGACACTAACAATATTGAAAATGTTCTTTGGTTTTGTACATTCAAGTTTAAATTTAGATAACTTGACAGATGGTGACTGTTGTTGATTTGTCCTGACACAAAAAACTCATCCATCCATCCATCCATCCATCCATCCATCCATCCATCCATCCATCCATCCATCCATCCATCCATCCCATCCATCCATCCATCCATCCATCCATCCATCCATCCATCCATCCATCCATCCATCCATTTTCTTCCGCTTTATCAGGGGTCGGGTCGAGGGTGTAGCGGCTTAAGAAGTGAGGCCCAGACTTCCCTCTCCCCGGCCACTTGTTCCAGCTCTTCCGGGGGAATCCCAAGATGTCCCCAGGCCAGCTGAGAAACATAGTCTCTCCAGCGTGTTCTTGGTCTTCCCGGCGGCCTCCTCCCGGTGGGACGTGCCAGGAACACCTCACCAGGGAGGCGTCCAGGAGGCATCCTGACCAGATGCCCGAGCCACCTCAACTGCTCCTCCTCTCGATGTGGAGGAGCAGCAGCTCTACTCTGAGTCCCTCCCGGATGACCGAGCTTCTCACCCTATCTCTAAGGGAGAGCCAAGACACCCTACGGAGAAAACCCATTTCGGCCTCTTGTATCCGTGTTCTCGTTCTTTCGGTCATGACCCAAAGCTCATGACCTTAGATGAGGGTAGGAACGTAGATTGACCGGTAAATCAAGAGCTTTGCTTTTTGACTCAGCTCTCTTCACCATAATGGACCGGTACAGCGCCCGCTTCACAGCAGACGTTGCGCCAATCCGCCTGTCAATCTCCTGCTCCCTTCTTCCCTCATTTGTGAACAAGATCCCGAGATAATTGAACTCCTCCACTTGGGGCAGAACACCCCCCACCCCCAAACCCGGAGAAGGCACTCTACCCTTTTCCGGCTCAAGACTTAGAGGCACTGATCCTCATCCCAGCCGCTTCACACTCGGCTGAGAACCGCTCCAGCGAGAGCTGCAGATCACGACCTGATGAAGCCAACAGGACCACATCATCTGCAAAAAGCAGAGATGTGATAATAAGGCTACCAAAACAGATCCCCTCAACACCTTGGCTGCGCCTAGAAATTGTGTCCATGAAAGTAATGAATAGAATCGGTGACAAAGGGCAGCCCTGGCGGAGTCCGACTCTCACCAGGAACAAGCCCGACTTATTGCCAGCAATGTGGACCAAACTCTGACACTGGTCATACAGGGACCTGACAGCCCATATCAAAGAGCCTGGTACCCTATACTCACGGAGAACCCCTTGCAGGGCTCCCCAAGGGACAAACTCCTTCTCCAAGTCCACAAAACACATGTGGACCGGTTGGGCAAACTCCCATGCACCCTCAAGGAACCTGCTGAGGGTGTAGAGATGGTCCATTGTTCCACGACCAGGACAAAAACCACACTGCTCTTCCTGAATCCGAGGTTCGACTATCCAACGGACCCTCCTCTCCAGGACCCCTGAATAGACCTTGCTAGGGAGGCTTAAAAGTGTTACCCCCCTGTAATTGGAGCACACCCTCCGGTCCCCCTTTTTGAACAGGGGGACCACCACCCCAGTCTGCCAATCCAGGGCAACTACCCCCGATGTCCATGCAATATTGCAGAGTCGCGTCAGCCAACACAACCCTACAACATCCAGAGCCTTAAGAAACTCTGGGCGAATCTCATCCACCCCCGGGGCCCTGCCACTGAGGAGCTTTTTAACCACCTCGGCAACCTCTTCCCCAGCTTCTGCAACTGAGGGTCAGACCGCCAGCGCCCCCTCCCTCGGCTGCCAATCATCACACACTGCACCTGACCCCTTTGGCCCCTCCCATAGGTGGTGGGCCCATTGGAGGGGGGACCCATGTCTCCTCTTTGGGCTGAGCCCGGCTGGGCTCCATGAGTAAAAGCCTGGCCACCAGGCGCTCGGCATCGTGCCCCCCTTCTAGGCCTGGCTCCAGAGTGGGGTCCCAGTGACCCGCGTCCAGGCAAGTGAACACTAAGTCCATTGTTGTAACTCATCATGAGGGGTCTTCAGGCTGCACTTTGTCTGGTCCCTCACCTAGTATCTGTCTGCCTTGGGTGACCCTACCAGGGGCATAAAGCTCCAGACAGCATAGCTCCTACCATCATTGGGACACTCAAACCCCTCCACCACGATAAAGTGGCAGCCCAAGGAGAGGACATAAAACCCAACAACTAACAAAGACTCTACCTCCATTTTCCCATCATGAACAGGAGTTAAAGTAAATACACATGCGAGGAGGAGAGAGAGCATTAAGTGCACGTCCTCAGTGGCAGGTGGCCAGTGGAAAATGGCTGAATAAACAAGGTTCACAGCAGCATTACCTGCACACGACTGATGAGATTAAACGTAGTAAGCTGCTTTATGTTGAGAATAGCAACAATAAGAACTGGAGCAGTCTGAGAGCTGCAGACAGAGAGGCTGCTGCCGTGCTGTCTGGAACCGTCTCCTACCTTCTCATTTAATTCACTCCTGCAGGACTTCACAGCAACATGTAAGTCTGTCTTTTCCTTATGTCGTATATTTAAAATGCTGTTCTTAGAAACACTGTGTCCTATCTGCTGGGTTGCTATCGGTTCCCCAGCATTGGACTCACTTTATATGTTTTAACTTCTGTTAAGAAAATTTGCAGTTGCCAATACATTTCTGGCATTTTACTAGTAGTGTTGTAATCATTTGACAGAATACTATTTATCTCCATACACATTCAAGGTCCTTCAGATATAATTATTTTTGAATTGTAATGACTCGACCTTTATTCGAAAGACATTTAAAATCTGGAAATGACTTTATATTGTGTGAGGAACATAAGGACAGTAGAACTTGTAGCGCAGCACAAAATACATCCAAGAACTTTTGTAAAATGCTGAAACTGTTTTACTGTTTTGTTTTTTTTTTGTGCCAAATCACAACAAAATACCTGTGTTTGGATTTTAGATACTTACAGCCTAAGGAAAATGCAAAAGCTTGATGCTTTCTGTGATTCATCTTCCAGCTGACGTGTTGCTGTTGGATTTAAGAATGAGCAAAAGGGGGAGGAGACGGAGCAGCAGGAGGAGGAAGAGCTCCAGCAGCAGCAAACGTGAGTGGGAGCAGCTCCATCGGATTAATCATGTGCTTAATTCGCTCACGTTTTTTGTGCACCTGCAAGCTTTGAGTTGAGCAGAAAAGTCTCTGGACTTCCACCATCTTGGGAAGGAATAACATGAGCTCTTTACATTTTTTAAGTTTCATGATTTTTAGTATACAACAATAAATACATTTACACTTAAAAGTCATGAACTTATAGTATAAAAATATTCACAACCCTTAAACTCTTCTAACATGTTATTATGTTACAACCCCTTTCTTGTGATTCTAATCACTGTATTTGAAGATATATTGTATTTAAATACATCGTATCAATGTATTATCTTACAATTTTTCGTCATAGACCAATTCAGTGGTTATTCAGCCAATATTCTATCAGTGAGCTCTATAAAAGGTTTTCAGTAGCCTTCACACATAAACTGGAACCTCTGGAGACACTGATTCCAAGAAGAATTTTAAATAAAATCAAGAAAATTATGGACAACCCTGAGCATCGTCTTCATGATATTGCCGTAGAAAAACATTGTCTTCAGTCAGAGGTTTTTTCAAATTTGCTGTAATACAGACCGCTACATGAGATCCTTTGCAACAATTATTTGAGCATTTTTTTTATTAATATCAGTTATTAATTTCCCTTTGGGATCAATAAAGTAATTTAGAATTTTTGAACAGAATTGAATTTTCCTACAGATTATCTGTGTTTCCTACAGGTAGTCCGTCCCATTTTTCTGGAGAAGCTGTTTATGCAATCTAGTCTGAGTGTTTAAAGCTGCAGTATGTAACTCTTTTAAAGAATATGTTTTATATAAACTGTCACTGTGTGGTGACAGTATGTTATGAGACAGATCTGTGAGCAAATGGACCTCCTCCTCCGTGAACTGCTATTGCTGTCTGAAGAAATGCACTGCTCCCAACTAAAAATAACTAATCAGAGCCAGGAAAAGGGACTTAGCGCTGTTAATCAAGTTCATGTACTACCTGCGAAATGTGCTAATAACAGAAAAATGAATTGCTGGTACAGGAAAACCATTCATCCATCTCCATCAGTGGCTACGCTAACTAGCCTTAGCATTCACTACAGGATCTGCTAGCTGCAGCGTACTAGACAGCAAATGGGGGAGATGAAGGTGGTAAGAGCAGTGCCACGTGAGATTGTGATTCACAGCGTTAATCACAGTCTCCTGGCTCTGATTGGTTGTTTCTAGTCAGCAATGGAAGAAGGCAGAGGAATTTATAAAATAGCAAACATATTTTTTCTTTTATTTCAGAAAGTTCCTCCGCCTTTCTCTTTCAAAACCAGAGCAGCAATACAACTGTCAGCTATAAGAAGGACCTGGCTGGAAAGCATGGAGAAAACTCTCTTCAAAAAGAAAATGTTCTGAACGGATTTGAAGATCAACAACATGGTCATGCTCCACCTAGCCAGAAACGATATAAGCAAGACCTTAACATGGCTGCATTTCAGGAACAAAGGAGTGTGTACACAAAAACAATGGAGCTTGAAGAGCAAGGAGTGAAGATAGTAACATCAGTGTCCAAAAACGACATGGAAAATTCCCAAACTGTCCAAATCCAACAGTCACATGAGTCCTTAAATGACGATCCAACCAACTCATCTACACCCCTAACAAACATCTTCAATGTCAGCTGCACTGGGTCACATGTGAAAGTGGAAATCCAAGAATTTCGACAGGGGAATCCTTATGGCATTAAGACCACTTGTGTTTTTATGAATGAAAACAAGGCTCCTGAGGTCATTATTAACCAGGAATATGAGGGGATGCAGATGCCTGACCATCAGCTGTTGGAGCAGCTCCCAAAAAGTGTGACTAGTCACAACCAGGAGATAAATTATAGATTTACGTTTGGCAGCATAAATGAACAAACAAAGGAACAAAGTGAGTCAAAATCAGTCTGCTCATCAAACGTACGTGGAGATCCGAGTTACTGTCGTTGTTGCAGTGATTACATCCAACAAAACCTGGCTAAACATTTATTGGGTCCACGATCAGTGTTAGATGGTAATATTCAGGAGAAGGAGCCAGATGCCTTGAACAGGGATAGGTTCTTCCATATTTCAACACCCCGAGTCTTTGACGACATTAAGTGCAGCAGCACTTTAGAAAACCTGACAAATGACCTAGCTTCCTTTAGGATAGGAGGTCCAGCAGAATTAGCATTCCCATTTTCTGCACTGGAGAAGGAAAGAGAAGATACGACCCGTTCCTTTGATCAGCTATCAGAATCGGATAACTACGAGCCTATGTTCATTCGGCCCTCCGTGTCTACCAACAGGTCCAGCTTTGTCAAAGATTTCATCTACTGCCAGAAGAGAAAGTCCTGGATCAGAAACAACAGCATCTCCACCGTGGAGCACAAGGAGTGTCTGCTAATGAAGAAAAGACGCCAGACGTTTCCTGGGACATCGCTTGATCCAGAACTGATTCACGAGGATGTTCTGCTCCCGTACAAAGAATCAGTCTCTTCATTCGTCATGTGTTCTCTTCCTTTCCAAACTGAGAGGATGGAAAAAATCAAGCAGTTGGATGACATATTTTCTACATATGTGAGAAAAAAATTTGTTTCTTCACAAAGTAGAGAGAGTTCTAAAACTTGCTCAGACAGTTCAGAAGCTTCTGGAGAACTTACAGGTATGGAGCTTGACAGAGAAATGAGCCCAAAACTTTATGTGGAAGAGATTATTCAAGGAGGCCTTGCTATCCAAGTCATCCCTCCATCCTGCAGTGGTTCAGAGGAACAAATCCTGCAGACGATTCCCACGGTATTTGGCAAGGACAAAGATGACAGAAGTTTCACACAACGTAATTCTGATTCCACTTTACCAGAACGCTCAGTCATGACAGCACCTGTTGATGCTGTTCAGCACAACGTCCTGTCCAGGTCAACATCTGAGGAGACAGACATGGATTTCCTAAAAAAACACAATGTTGCCATGGAAATCAAGTCCAAACCTACTGAAAAGTCAGTTAGTAGCCTTCCACTTCTGCTTGTTACTGATGAGCTGAATGATAAGGAGGTGCCGAAACAAAGGCATTCAGAAGGCACCAACAAAGCAGCAGATGGTTTATTATGTGTTGTAAAACCATCTACAGACGTAGCACTCCATCCAAAGGAGTTGCCTGTTAAAGTCGGCAAGGCAGAGAAACCCCCTGCATACAGATGTAAGTTGCAGTTTCATCTCTTTTTATCAGTTGACTAAAACTGTCCAGAATAAAACTGACCTGGTGTGTTATGACTATTTCCAGCTAACTCTGAGGCTAGAGAGCATCTGAAGCCTGGATCTCACAAAGACAGAGACGGCACAGACCACTGGGCCAGGAAGAGAAAACTCTTCAAGGAGAGCAAGCAGTGGAGCTCTGCTGGTGGAAGTTCAATTACCAGCGACATCACAGAGGAATCAGGTAACTATTAGTTATAATTGGATTACACTGAGTCTCAAAGTCTGAAGTTGTAAATTTCTCATAGAAAATGGTAAAATGCTCCTTTCCAAATTGGCATTAGTCTTTGAATCACATGGAGGAATTCAAGAATTTTGTTCCCAAGTGATAGTAGTATGAAACAGGAGATGGACAGATAGTTTGAGACCCCGTCTGCAGTCTTTTGGTCTGTCATGGTCAAGAAATAGTTGAGCTAAAAAGTCAAAAGTCTGTACTTACTTTGCAAGAATGGAGACATTTGTTCTCTCTTGTATAAGTGCTAGCTGGTTTGGGATTTCATGCAACATGTTCTTGGAATATCTCCTAAGCAAAATGTTTTTCTTGTGGTCTTACTACTCTACACAAATGCTGCAATAGGAGGGACCTATAGGGTTTTGTGAAGTAACTTCACTAGCTTCTTCTGTCTTGGCCAGAAGGAATTTTGGTCATGCTCTTTCAACCTTAGTAAAAACACACATAACTATGTTCATGTGTATTATTTAATGTCTTCAAAAAAATTTATGTTTCACTGTCACCTGTGATAAAAAGAAATGGATCAAGATGAAAAGAACAAGATCCAGGATGTAGGCAGTTGGAAACTGGGTGACGGCCTCCATCATCCAGGAAGAGCCTGGAGAAAAGCAGCTTCTCCTCCACTTTGAAAGACAACTGTTTATCTGGTTCTTACATCTAATCAGGATCTTCCTAAGGTCCTCATTTTTGAGGTTTTTATGTTCATGTTCCCAAGGAAGGTGGCCTTTGGGCAGAAAGTGCTGAAGGTAACCATATATCCCTTCTGACCTGGGATCATGTTGGGATTGTGGGGAGAAGGATGTCTTGGTCTTGGTCTCAGAACGGTTACACCTGCAACCTGTTCTTAGACCAGTGGAGGACAGTGGACTGACTGACAGATTCACTGAACTGGCTGATCACTATCACTGAATTTAGATTAGGTGCAACTGAGAAAAATTCGGACTGAACTGGGCCAGTTCATCACAGGGTTAAAAGAGACTCACAGGAACAATTATTCACATTTGAACTGAGCTCAAGCCCATCATGCTACATCCATCTAGTTCTGGTACCAAAATATGGGCTCCATTATAGCATCGTAACAGGATATTACTTGAATGAAATTAACAACACACACTTGACTGAACCTGAGAGGTTGGCTCTCTGTATTGTGCATAGTGGTAAGGCGGCCAATCCACTGTTACTTTTTAATTGTGTATATTCAACAACTCAACAGGGACATCATCGTCTGTTGTAGGTGTTCCTTACCGTATTTAGTGCTGACATTTCACACGTCTTTTTCTAGTATCAGAGGATACACTTTCTACAAATGTGACAGTTCAAGACAATGAAGACAGGGGGTTTTACGCAGAGACATTCCACTCTTCAGCGTGGATTTACCAAGGAGACGACATAAACTCAGGCGCCATCGGTCCCAATCTCACAGTCAGAACGCGTGCTGTCTCAAGTAAGCTAGTGCTGAAACTCTATAAGAAAGCTTATTTATTCTGAAGTTCTTACATTGATCTTTGTTGAAAAAAAATGCTTTGAGTATCATGAATGCAGGACGGGTTTGAATGTTTTGCCTGAATTCTCTCCCCAGTTCGAGAGAGGACTGTTCAAATCAGCAAAGGGACAGGAGAATATCCCTGGGGCTTTCGAATACAGTTTTCCAAGCCCATTGTTGTAACTGAGGTTGACACAAGTAAGTGACAAGTAATTCTAAGTGATTTAGTTTTTTTGAGTCAGCAGAACAACTCATAGAGAAATGATTAGTCAAATGTAAACTGAATCTTTTCAAGATTTTGGGTACGCTAATGTTGAGTGTATTTCTTCTGCAGAAAAATGAACAAACATGTATTGTTGTGTTTTGAGATAATTAAACCAAGTCCTTGTTATTACATTGGCTCATTCATTTCCTAAATCAAAAGCTTATCAATTGACAGAATAATATTTTTCTTGTCCAGAGGGTCTTGAGTGGCTCTGTTTATTTTTCTTTGTGGGATCATACATGTGATCTGTTTGCTTTCAGATGGAGCAGCAGAGGAAGCGGGGCTAATAGTGGGCGACTATGTCCTTGCTGTTAATGGAATTGACGTTACCAGCATTCCTCATTCGGAGGCAGCTAATTTAGCCAGACAAGGTATGAAGTTCTGTCAGGTTAAACACCAGAAACAACGCTAAACATTTGAGACATTCTGAAAAGATTCTGCTGCTTTGAGTTTGATAATGTTTTAAGTATAACAAAGTGAAGGTGTAATAAGCTTGTGCTTCTACTTACAATTTTTTCAGACTACACTTGGTGTTCTTGCCATTAACAGAAAATGAAATATTGTTTAACTGTTTCTGATTTTGGTTTTTCTGATGTTTTCTTTTTATTCTCCAGTATGTGCGTTTTTCTTTTTTACTTGTGTATAAACAAGTCAAAAATGACCAAAAAATAAATATCTATCTAAATATTTATCTATGTATCAATGTGAGTGAATCTTCATCAGTGCAGACAAAGCATCTGCACAGCAAAGCATGATCTTAGTTAAGTTATTATTTTGTCACAGCTGTTAAGCTGAAGCTTGACGCTGATCAAAGTTGTAATATTTATTGTAGGTCCAGATATTCTAACACTGACCATTGGATCAGACATTGCTCGGGGTCCTAACACACCCAGACCACCGTGCCGGGGTTACCTCCATAAGCGTACCCAGTCTGGTCTAATCAAAGGCTGGAGGAAGAGGTGGTTTGTCCTCACACATGACTGCTGCCTGTACTACTTCAAAAACAAACGAGTGAGTATAAGCAGAAGGATGCTTGCTCTGAAGAAAACGTCTATAGAAAATAAAATGCCTCTAATGAGCAAGTGTCCATTTGTAATCCAGGATGAAGGCAAGCGGCAGCCGTTATCCTCGGTGAAGCTGGAAGGCGCTGAGGTGGGGCCGGATGATTCCCTGGGAAAGCCGTTTGTTTTCAAGTGTCGCCCTCAGTTTGGCAGTCGGGTGTTCTGTCTCTGCGCCACTTCCAATCAGGAAATGAAAAGGTAACATAGGACCGAATAAACCAAATAGGTTTATAAAGTCTGTTCTTCAGACTCTAATTTAAAAGCAGCATGAATATAAGTCTAATGACATATTTCAGTTCCACTCATATTCCATCAATATTTTAATGAATAATTTTTTCGGTCATGATCCCTTTGTGACTGTAGATGGTGTGAAGCTATGGAAAGAGCTATTCATCCCATTACACAGGTACACCAAAGTCTGTCAGAAATCACCTTGTTTTTATTATTTAAGCCATCTCTGACTTTTATATTTATCACAATATCATGTTTTACATAAACTCAGATTATTTTCTGTTTCAGAACCATGTGTGGGTTGACGTCACAAGACACAACTCCAACATGCCGCCGCTGGCTGTGAAAAACCCGGACTGTCTGGGACTGCTCAACAAACTGGACAGGAGTAAAGACACGTGGGTCCAGCACTACTGCATTCTGAAAGACGCGTGTCTCTACTTGTACAGCGGCATCCGCTCCACCCACGCACATGGTAGGAATCTATGCCAGATGTAGATGTAGTGTTGGTGTTACATGCGGTCATATATTTAATTGTTTTATTATACATACACATTATAATTTGCTTCCTAAGTCTTTAAGCAGAATTCCTGTATTGATGTGCATTACACCAAGTTTCAGAGACTGGGGCTGTCATGAATTAGCATCAGTCAGTTTCTCCAGGATGTTGCAATGTTTTTTTTTCTTTTTCTGATTGTTGCAGCTCAAAATTTGTTATTTCAACTGATCACCTTTTTCAAAAAAGTTTCAGTCAAAGTTGCAATTTTTTGTAAGCTATAATACAAATCAAATCAGGAGGGGTCATAGTTCAAAATAAGAATTCCATATTGGTCATTTAAGTTAATATGAACTGTAGACACAGTAGGAGCAAATCCTACAGAACATCTCAGAATGACTTTTGCCAAAAAAACACCAAATGGTACTTTTCAATGTCACTCGTGCTTCCATCATGCAGGTTTGTAAAACAGGAATTTCAATTAGAAGGGGGCTAAAAGGATTGGTCAAAATTCATCCAAGTTGCAGTGATTTGTCAGAAAAGAAGGAAAACGTATCACAAATAAGATTATTTCAGAGTTATGAGATGATCTGGCCCAGGTGACCAGATGTGGAAAATGACTGCTGAAAGTTGCCTGTTCATGCAAACTTTGTGAATGGTGAGTGAATTTGTGTTACTAGGTGCAATCGCAGCATCACAACTTCCTGGAGGAGCTGGTCAGTATATGACTGACTGAGCCATCTGATTAGCTACAAAAATCAAAACATCTGATAAAGATATAAGCAGTCGGTTGTTAGTCCTTGTTTCCTTGATTACACTTTATCATTTCTGAAATGATTTATTAATAGATTTATCAGAACACCGTGTTGTCTCTGCCTTCAGGTGGGATTTACCTTCAGGGCTACACGGTGCGGGAGCAGGCCTATGGATCCAAAAAGTCCACAATTGAACTGAAACCTCCGTCTGATGAGTTCAAGACGTTCTATGTCTGTACCGACAATTCAGCTGAAAATAAACGGTAAGGAGTTGGCTCTTTGAGGCACTTTACAGGCTTCACTAGCCAGCATCACAACAGCAGGACTCATATCTGACAGTCATATTAACTCAGTCTGTGATAAACCAGTAGAGAACAAACTGAATGAGAAATCTCCTCACAAAACGTCCTAATGTGTAGTTTTGTCCTATAGTTTTATTTCAAGGTGAAAAACATGACATGTGTTGACAGAACCAACCAGAAGTTTTCAAAACAGGCGTTAGTGTATCTGATCAGCTTCGATGTCCAACGTGCAACCTCAGTGATTTTTATGATGATTTTGTTTGTGCTCTATTAGATGGATTTTAGCCATCAAAGCCTCCATAAAGAAGTGGCAGCCGTTTCACCAGGTCCTTCAGGACTATATGAGCCTCCCACTAGAAGAAACCAGAATGTGAGGAACAGCTGGACTCTGTAGATGTTAGCAGCCTGAGGACCGAGACGAGCTTCCAATATGATGACGGCTTCACCACAGCCATTGTGCTGCTGTTATAAAAATAACATTGATTATTGTTCAGACCATTAAAAATTGTCCTCAATCCAGCAGGGTGTCAAATGAGATTTAAGAAATGTAAATAAAAGCTGATCAACTCTGTCTTTTGTTTTCCTCTAATTTCTCATGGAGTATTTGAGTACAACTTTCTTTGAAGGGGGTACATGAGACTGAGATGACACTGTCATAAACATGAAGTAGTTATGAGTGTTATCGTTAAGTATCATTCGGTCAATAATGGCATTTTAATGTAAAGCCGAACTTTTAATGCACTAGAACTTGCACTAAAAGAATCAACTTTGCATTAAATGACATTTACAGAATGACATTTACTGACAACAGTCATAAACATTCATGAAGTCTCCTTAATGTTGTTGTGTCATATTTATGACAGTGTCATGTCAGTCTTATGCACACTCCTTCAAATAAAGTGCTACCAGTATTTGTAAAACTTTTCTAGAGACAAATATATTGAACTAAAATTACATAATGGTTTTTATTTTGAAGGTCAGAGTTGAAAATGTTATTTTGAAGGTCTTGACTAGAAGTGCAGTCCTGTGTTTTGTAAAGACTCTGAGTTCAGTAGTTTGAAGCCTTCTGGCTGCATCGCCACATTCACAATGAAGCCCGACCTGAAGCCTCCTTCTGTGATCCTCCTCCTCGTTGGACTGTCTCTCTCTGTGGACGGCTGTCCTCCCCTCTGCAAGTGCGATTGGAAAACCAAACGTGTGTCATGCACTGGAGTTGAACGAGTGCCTGTTTTCCATTTGTCCTTTCAGGAGGTGTAAGTAATTCTGTTTTTGACTCAAATGTTAGTTAGCAAGTGGTGAAGACTAACACATTTCTTACTTGTGTTTTAGGTGGCTCGTGAGGACAAACCTTGCTTCCATCCCTCAAAATACTTTTGTCAATTTGCCCAACATTTCTCACATGTAAGATTTTTATTTCCATCAACATTAATGTTTCTTTGAAATAGCCTGCAAAATGTAATTACAGTGAAACAACTCAAGGCAACTTTTAATGTCATTGAGGAAACTGAAAATGATCCTATTCATTAGCTAAACCGTTTAAATTAAAACACAACTTCGTTATATTTTTCTACTATAGTTGCAGTGTAGATGTTCAGCAAAACTGGCGTTTTATTTGCAAACACAGCTGCACAAATATTTCTTCATGACCTGGACTGATTATGCAGCCTTTATTCTGACATTATGTTGAACTAAAATAATCTTTTGTCTCACAAAATTTGTCTTGTCCCTTTAAAAAAATCCCGTGTTTATGTCTGTGAAACCTTGATGCGTGAGTTAGATACATGCTCTTTAAACTAAACAATCTTTTTCTGCCATTTAGAAATGTTAAACTGAATGCACATGTTGTCTGTTCTTTGCATGGATTGTTTCAGTGCTTTGGGTGCCTACATTGCTGTCAAACATAAACATAAAACGTTTGACAGAATAAGATTGGATTACGTCTTTTCATGGTTACCAATTCGGTTCTGAATTCTAAAGAGAGCATCCATGTCAATCCAGTGTCTGAGCCAATTGCAGCAGCTAATGCCTCCCTGAAAGATCTTGAGGCAGGATTAAATGGGTGGAATTATATATTTGATGTTTTATTTTTCTGTGATGATTGTGTTTCTTAATCACCTGGTGGTTTTAACCTGTGGAAGGAGCCGTATAAGAAAATTTTACTTTACCATATATGAGAAAACATGAGTGGATAAAATTAATGTAGCTTGGACAGAAGCACACCGAACCAAAAGTTCACTTCTGTTATTAACAAGAGTAACATTACATGAGCGACACATTTGGGTGAATAACTTCTTGTACTAGGATTTACTCAAGACACTGCTCTGGTTCACTCAAGTTATTATTGCAAGAAGCAAAAATAAATGCATTGTTTTCCCAGTCAGTTAAAATACTCTGTGAATAATAACAGTTCTGTTTTTGTGATATTTTTCATTTTTTATTTTTTTTTTACAGATACATCTCTGATGACAATGCCTTAAGATCTCTTGAGAGATATTCTTTTTACAATCTGTCCAGCATCATGCACATGTAGGTGAGCTGTTGACTTTAAACAGCTTGAGTTGTCCTCCTTTATTGTCACATTCTGGGGCACAAATGTTAATTCATTTGAATAGCAATAATTTCTCATTGGACCTTAATATACCACACCAGGATTCAGTTAAATAAGCTACATTAGATGATTATTTTCCAGGGGAAAAAATGCGTGAAAGACCAAAAACAGCATTTGTTCTTAGTGTGTGTCAGATCTGTTTGTGTGCATGTGATGTGTGTACACATGATGGTTGTGTCTTTGTGTCCAACAGTGAGCTGCACAGCATCAAAACACTGTCATACATTGATCCAGAGGCATTCAAGGAACTCCCAAACTTAAAATATCTGTAAGTCTCTGTTTATATGTTCAGCGTTTAAGAGCATTTGTTTTTTAAGAGAGTAAATGACAATCCTATGAATACAGTGGACCCTTGGTATTCAAGGAATTAGGGACAAGAACCTCCTGCAAATAACTAGAGTCCTTGAGCACTTGAGATCTCCTTTAATAGACTAAATATGCACTAATACACACAGTGGAAACCATCTTAGCACTAGCACAGAAGCTAACATCCTCCATCTTCCTTATTTCTGCTCTTGGAGGTACAGCCAATCAGTCGCAAGGAAAATGAATGGTGCTCCTGCACTGGCTGCTTTGAAAACACCAGCCAATAGAGTGTCAAGCAGATTTAGAAGCAACAAACTTCAGATTTCCAAACTGCATTTTCTATCAGATACTTTAGATATGTTCTCTGAAAAAAACTCACCAATAGAAAAAAATTATTTAGAGTTAATGTGCCACAGAAAAATCTGCAAATATTAACCTAAAATAATTGAGGGTCCACTGCAAACTTTTTCTTACTTTCTCATTCAGCAGTTACTGACCTGGATGTGTCTCATTGCAGTGGGATCACCAACACGGGTCTGACATCATTTCCTGTTTTACAATACATTCAGTCAAGACAGGAGGATTTCATTTTGTATGTATTCTAGAGGTGTAAGCAAACTTTGCTAGTCAACAGAAACCTCATCGTGTTTTACCTGGTGTGAATAATTTTAGTCATTTTGTCTGTTTACTCAGGGAAATAGTGGAAAATGTCTTCCTACGAGTGATCCCTGCCAACTCCTTCACTGGAGTATCTGAGAATGCTTTGACAGTGTAAGTTGGAGTTACTTGAAGTCAGCTAAGGCAATCCAATTGAGAAATAGCAAATTAGTCATTTGCAGTCATTTTCCTGAATTAATTAGGCACTTTGAGCACAGCAAATCCTTTAAAGCATCCAACATACCGGTCACATTCAATTAATTTGGGTTTTTTAGGAAAAAGTTAATTTCTTTCAGTGATTCCATTCATTAAGTGAAAAACACGACACAGATTAAAGCTACAGTATGTCATTTTCCTAAAAATGTATATTTTCTCATTTCTCCAAACTGTCACTCTGCTGTGAATCCGAGACAAATAATCTGTGAAAAAAATCAATCTCCTCCACATCCTCCCTAAGCTGCTATTGCCATCTGAAGAAATGCACCACTCCTTACCAAAAACAGCGAATCAGAGCGAGGAGGAGGGGCTTAGCTCTGTCAATCAACCTCATGTACTCGTTGCTCAATGAGCTAATAGTGGAGAAACAACTGACTGTTACAGGAAAACTGTTTATCCGCTGTCATCAGTTGCCATGCTAACTAGCTTGAGCATTCTCTTCAGGTTCTGTTAGCTGCAGCTTGCTGTTTGCTAGCGCTGTTTTTTAACACATATTTACATAAATAGGACAACTAGGAAGTCGCTGTCTGTGAAGTTTACATCATGCTAGTTGGCCCTATAAATGAGACTTTGAACACTTCATTGTTTATCTGAAACACCGTGGAGTCATGAGATGTTTTTGTGTCACACCATGTCTACAGCATTCTTGTCTTCTTTGTCTCGTAGCATGCTTAATGGAAACGGTTTGACGGAGATCCAGGACTACGCATTCAATGGCAGCCAGCTGGAAGAAGTGTGAGGCCTTTTGAATTAATAATAAAAAAATATATAAAAATATTGAGAACTCAAAGGAATAACACTATATAGAAGTCATTACTGTTATATTAGCACACCATTTTAGTTTTTTTTGGGAGCCCATGTTACATGTTTAAAAATTAGCTCCCTGTTTTTTCTGCTAAAATCAATTTTTCTGAAACGTTGCCAATAATGTTTCAATCCAACAATTGATTGATCACTTTTTAAAAATGTTCTCTTTGTAATTCCAGATACCTTCACAGGAATATGGATTTGGAAAATATAGCAGAATATGCATTTTATGGGGCGATTCATGGCCCCGCTCACTTGTAAGTCTGTTAATAACTCAATGTGTGTTGATTCATGTGGCCACAACTTACTTAGAGAACATGCAGTATGTGTGTTTACCCTTTATTTAATTGTACCAAAATTCTTAAGTAACAGTCAAAGGCAAAATTATTCATTCCCCGAGCAGATTTAGATTTCAAATTATTTCATTTGAAATCATTTGGGTGTCTCTTCTAGAATCATTGACCTGTTTACAGTCATGTCACAGATTCTCAATGGTGTTTGAGTCCAGACTGTAAGCAGGCCTCTTTTTTCAGTCAGTCAGGTGTGAAGTCGATATTTGTTTTCTTTTTTTGTTCACCAGTTTTTTTAACCTGGAACTTTCCCATGGATGTGATTTTTCATCAGTCTCTCATTTTTGTGTTGAATCATAAACACTGAGCTGTATTAAAATCATGCAGTGATTTCATGTGTAAAAGCATTTGCCCCCTTAATCAAACACATGCTAACATCAAAGATCAACGGAGTAAATTAAAAATGTCATTTTCGAAAGATTATTTAACTTATTAATTGAAAATAGGCTGGAACCACAAGCACCCTCGATCAATCATGATTTAAAAATAGATTTATGGTTAATTTGGTTGAACTTATGTGATTATCTACATTTTAAGGTTTGGTTTCTTTAGTCACACTCAGGCTTGATTACTGCCTGATTAAGAAAAACATTGAAACAGAAATAAATAAAAATATTTTAAAAAGGAAATCATCAAGTCCTGATGTGAAGAATTATGATAACAGATGATAATTGCTACAAGGTTGATAACATCTATCAATCTGAGAAAGTCATTTCTAAGACTTTGTGAGTCCAGCCAACCACAATGAGTGTCATTATCCACAAACAGGGAAAACATGGTGAACTTTCACTGAGGGCATTTAAAGAACCCAGAGCAACATCTGAAGCGCTGCAGGCTGCACCTGCTTTAAGTCTAAGTTAAATACAAAATACCAATGTGAGTGAATTTCTTACTCTTATTTCTTCTTCTATCATTCCAGAGACCTTTCAGAAACCAAAGTACGCTCTCTGCCTTCAATAGGCATGAGCAGCGTTGAGATCCTTCAGGTTCGTAAAACATGGGCACTCAAAGCTCTGCCTCCTTTTAGTGCTTTTCCTCATTTGCAGAGTGCTCACATGACCTTCGCAAGCCATTGCTGTGGCCTTAAAATGCTCAAAAGATGGAGAAGGTGAGTAAGAAAACAAAAGTGCTGGAAAGGGTTCCTCACATTCCTCACATTCCACCCAACTCCAGTTCTCACAATGCAACAAGTTCATGTAAAGACACGAGCTGCAACATTATAATATTATTTGTTATAGATAAATACTTGTTTATGACTTTACCTTCTGTTTAAAAAGCAAACGGTACAGTGATGTTTAAAATTGGTTGAAGAGATGTGAGGGTTGATCAAATTGGCCAACCAACCCTGATTTTTGAGTTTGAGGACCTATTTGCTAAGTTGAGAATGTAACATGTTTTAATGAATATCAAATTTTATAGGAACAACTGCTGCATTTCCATTACAAATATGCACAAATCTGTGTCTATATATTGCCAGTGTCGACAAAATCATTGCAGCGTTTCTATTAAATAAGAGTTGAGATAAAAATCACATGTGAATAAGCTTGTTCACATGATAAGTCATTGAAAGTAATGGCAATGACAGATGCAAATAGTTGCATGAGATATATTCATAATTCATCCATGATGCTAGTGCTCATCATCTATCAGCCAATCAGAGGAGAAGTTGGCGTCTTATTCAGGGGTTGGCGCGACAAGCCCTGCTTACTTGGGAGCGGCTTTGTATGCAGCATTTTGGAGAAATTGTAGTCGGCCATTTTGCAGAAGATTTATGGATTCAGATGGTTGGAATGACTCAACTTTTTATGAACTGTGATGCTGTGAGAGCTCTGGTGGAGCCAGCTGTACGTTGTCCCAAAACAAAAAAAAACACTTAAAACAAACCATCATCCTCCAACTTCTTCCTGTCGTCTTTTTTGTCATTTTCACCAGTAGCAACATCCAGTTGTTTATAACGTGACTCATGTGATTCGTTACGACCGAAAAACCACCTCATCCTAGCGCAAAAATATTTAATTAAAAACATGTTTTTTCAAAATTGCCTTGTTTCTATTAAGCTAATTTATTTTCATAATTTCAATTTGTGTAATTTTACAGTTAATGGAAACGTAGCTAGAGACTGATCTGAAGTATCAAGGAATGTCAACAGACAGACATTTTCATGAGATGTGACTGAAAGTGAGCCATATCGTGACACTTGAGGCTGGTTTGCAACAATTAGAACATTTTTGTGTTTTGTCTCTCCAAACACAGAGAGGAACATTTCTGCAACCAAACCAGGGCTGCTGTTGCACAGCTGCAGGAATCCTTTACGGTTGTGGGAATCGATCTGCCCCACCATCTGAAAAACAACTTCCAGATCCCAACTTACCATCTAAACAACCCTGGCATTGGGTGTCTGGACGAACAGGCTAAGGATGAGGGCTTGTTTGTTGTGGATTTATCTTCAGAGGAGCTAGGGGAAGAGTTGGACTTTGCTCTGTGTGATGATCTTCACCAAGATACCGGACCATTGTGCACTCCTCTGCCTGATGCACTGAACCCCTGTGAGGACGTAATGAGCCAGGGCTTTCTGCGGGTGTTGGTCTGGGTTGTTAGCTTGTTAGCCATCTCAGCTAACTCATTGGTGCTCTTCATCCTGTTGACATCTCAACAGAAGCTGTCTGTCACCCGTTTCCTTTTGGGTCACCTGGCTTTTGCCGACAGCTGTATGGGGATGTACTTGCTGCTTATAGCGTCAGTGGATTACTACACGCATTCTAACTACTACCATTATGCTATTTCCTGGCAAACAGGAAGTGGCTGTCAGTTGGCAGGGATTTTATCACTGTTTGCCAGTGAATTATCTGTGTACACGTTGACTGCCATCAGCTTCCAGCGCTGGCATGCGATCTTTAACGCCATGAGGCCAGACAGACAGATGAGGCTGCGGCATGCGACTGTGCTTATGCTCATTGGATGGCTACTTTGTGGGACATTTGCCTTTTTGCCAGTGCTTGGTGTGAACACTTACCAGAGAGTGAGCATTTGTCTGCCTATGGACACCGAGACAGTCGTTGCCCAGTTTTATATTGTTTCTGTTCTAATTCTAAACATAATGGCTTTTATAGTAGTATGTCTGTGTTACCTGCACATCTACTGTATGGTGCACAATCCCCAGCATAATTCCAGCCGATGTGACACCAGCATGGCCAAGCGGATGGCTGTTCTTATCTTTACCAACTTCCTGTGTCTGGCTCCTATTTGTTTTTGTGGTTTGGCGGCAGTGTTCCATCAGCCACTGATGACCATCACAGATTCTAAGGTTTGCATTTTTTCTCTGGACAGTGGACCCCTGTCTATTGGCTGTTCAGTATTTATGGACCAACTTATTTGTGCATTTCTCTCTGGAAGGTGACTCCAAGCTATTCAGGGAAAATCTGGCTATCTGCTGATTTTTTTATTCCACAGAGCATATCTGCAATATTCTAAAGAAAATTCAGCTTGGGGAGCTGAAATACCTAGAAGCAATGCTACTATTGTCTGGCATTTGCAAAGGACCCAATCCAAAAACCCAATTCATTTTCCATAGCAGTGATTGGCTGAACCCCTAAGAACAGCTTGGGAGTACTTCTAGCACTAGCTAATGGCTGACACTAGCTTGCTCCAAGTTAGTGTCAACCACCTTGGCACTTGCTTTTGTGTTATGGTGTGTGTTAATGTATGTTGAGGTATATTTGGTGCTTCAACAGTTATAAGAAGCAGAGACAGTGCTAATAAAAAGTATTTACCCCCTTCAGAGCAGATGCTCTTGAACATGACCCATCACTATTACTCATTCTTGATTTGTAAAAGCAACAAAAAGGTCAAAACATCCAAGGAGGTGAATACTCACTTCATACATGTATTACTTCAGTGTTTTTAGAAGAGGTCTCAAGTGTTCATGGATTACAGCTATTTGTGAACACTTGTGTTTCCTAGTCCATATAAATACTAGGGGTCCACTATAGTTTTAATTCAGATTTTTTTTTTTCTTTCTTAAAATAATAACCGATTTGTATTTTCTCCGCAGGTGCTGCTCGTGCTTTTCTACCCCCTGAACTCTTGTGCACACCCGTTTTTTTACGCCATCTTGACCAAGGTGTTTCACAGAGACATCCTGATGCTGTTCAGTCGGATGGGGCTGTGCCAGAAGCAGGCGTACCACTCTCGTAGCCAGTTCCTCAGCATCACTCCACATGTTTACAGAGAGACGTTTCCTGGCCGCACTGCCAGTCAGCAACATCCCAAAACATGAACCATGTGTTTACTTCTCAAACATATTTAAATACAACCCAGTAGTCTCTTTCTTTGTGTCTGTTATTACGAATTACAGCAAAAAAAAAAAAAATTGCTGTCCTCCTAGAGCCTATTCACTTCAATTTGAAATGAATAGAATACTAACAATATTGCAAAATGAAAAACTTAAATTTGATTTTAATACATGCTTACATGTTTTGACTGATCTATTTTAGTGTTGCCCAATGTAAGTTCAACAGTTTTAAATGATTTACAGAGTAATGACTACATCATTCTTAATAAACCATTGCAGAGGCTTTTAAATTCTTGGAACTTTAAGATGATGGGTAAGAAAAAGAAATAACTCCACTATTTCCTAATTAATTTTTGCTTGTGCATTTATGCAAGCTGTACTTTTCCAGAAGTCAGTACAAATGTCATTTAATCTGAGGGAAAATAAGATAGAAAAGTATGTGTTTTGGTTATCTTCAAGTAAAATCTAAAATGACGCTTCACACGCAGGTGTTTGATGTTATCTGGCTATAATTAAAGGCAAGGTCATATGTTTGTTTTTTTTTTTGCTGCAGTTAAAATCCAAACACATTTCCTAATGAGGTCATCATCTGGGTTTTTTTCAGTCCACTTCCAGACACAAGCACGCAGCAGCGAGCAGCTCAGACCTGGAGAAAAACACTTCAGTGCCTCTGTTTAGATCCTTTGTGCTCACAGAAAGCAGGACAGCAGAAATGGGCTTCCAGAAGCATTGCTGTGGTCTGGAAACAGTAAAAGAATGAAGGAAGTAAAGGAAGAGATAGCGTTAATAGTGTTGGAAGAGATTTCCAATCTTTGGCTTCCAATTTAATTTGTTATGTAAGGGCCCAAGTAAGGTATCTTCTTTTATTTTCCTCCTAATTCCTGGCAGTGAAAAATATGCTGAAAAAACTGGTTTTGTAATAACATCTACATAATAAATATATGGGTGAACACTACATATATGATATAAGGAAAAAATACATAAAATGAAAACGAGGTGAAGGTAGATATACTATAGAAGCACTGAGAGAAAAAGAAAAACAATGGACAAACTAGCATTATTTTGTAGAGCTGATGAATTTCATGCCACTAAACTTTCTTGCATGAGGAAACAGTTGGTAGCCTTAATACAATGGAAATGTTATAACTACAAAATTTTTAAATCATTTACAATAAATGTATAAAGATATTTCAAAAATAGTCTATAACTTTTAAACATTTAGGACCAACTTTCATTTTTTGATAATTTTATCCAAAGTCTTATTTTAAATCCACGTTTAAAAGAAGACATCATAACATAAAATTCTGTTTTGGTTAGTACTTTGGATCACAGTGCAAGAATCTCTTGCCATGAATCTAAAGCTTTTTTTTTCCAAATGTGAAGTAAACTTAAAGCTGCAGTACGTAACATTTACAAAATAACATGTTTTCTTCATATTTGTTGAAACTGTCATCAAGTTGTGTCAGTGTGGTTTGAAACAAATAATCTGTAAATAATTTCTTCCCTGAGCTACTATTGCTGTTGATCAGAAACAACCAATCAGAGCCAGGAGGAGGGTCCTAGTGCTGTCAATCATGAAATTGTTAAATGTGCTAATGTAGAAGAAACATCTTACAGTTACAGGAAAACTGTTAATCCACCGTCATCAGTGGCCATGCTAACTAGCCTTTGCAATCACGACAGGCTCTGTCGGGAAGATAATGTAGCGACAGAGTGGAGTGTGGGGAGATGCTGAGCAGCGCTAAGACCCGCCTCCTGGCTCTGATTGGTTGTTTCTAGCTACTGCTGGGAGAACGCAGAGGAACTTGATTTTTTCACAGATTATCTACCTCATGCCATACTGTCACGACATAGTGACAGTTTCAACAAACATGTAAAACAAATATAGTTTTTAAAAGTTACATACTGCAGTTTTAAAGACCTTGAAATGAAATTATAACTGTCAGTGAGACAGTAGTCTCCATTGTTAGAACTCACTACAACAGCTTTGCTCCCAAATACTTTTAATTTTATCCTCAATTGGACAACACTCAGTTGATGTTAATTAAGTTTTCTGAAGCAAATGAAGTAGTGAATGGAGTAGTAATCAACAACTATTACTGAATTTTAGTTGTTCTGAAATTATACAGTCAGAATGATAATTCTTAGTTGATGAGGCTGATAAAATCACTTGGTTCTTTGGTTCAGACAAATAAAGTAAGCAACAGCATAAACATGTAGAGATTCATAGCTTATATTATGTTTTCAAAGTAAGAAGAAAAGTTGAATTTTATTTTTCTATTAGCTTAAACCACTTTTATTGGAAGCTTTAGTCAGCCTAATTATGAAACTTCCTCCATTATGCACACTGATGTCTATTTCTGCAAACTCACTTCTGTCCACATCAGATAAGATCCAGCAACTTGCTGAATGTTAAAAATGACTACCCAGATGAAATCTTTTTTACTTAAGTTTATTTTAGTAAACATACAATCATTACATTTAATAACAAATCAGTTTCCTACATCCTCTGACATGAGTATTTTTATAATGACGGTCTGTCTGGAACCGTCTTCCCCCCAAACACTGAACATTCATGAACATCTTTTTACCAGATGCCTTTACTCAGGCTAGAAAAATACATTGAAAAGTGAACTTTTTGAACTCACAGGCCCAATCCGAATTTAGAGTGGTCCGATAGACTCAGATCAGTTGGGGATCAAAATTGCAACATGTGTTCTATTTCCAGCAGCTGTGGTTCTCTTTCTCACTGCACTGTGTCAAATGATCCAGCAACCTGTTCCAACTTGTTCCCCCCTCACTTGTTCCCCCCTCACCAAGAACCACTGAAGCAACGACATGAAAACCTCAGAAAAGACATGAGTACACCTTCCTTCTTCAAGAAATGTAAACAAAAATGAGAACAAAAGAGAAATCCTACAACCGCTAAAATCTGACGCCACTACCTTTTTGTTTAGATTTCGTGAAGAAGGATGTTGCGCTCAATGTCTTCTTCAGTGGTTCAGTGCCCCCACAGGCGAGGAGGTGAACAGGTTTTTCAAAGGATGAAAGCGAGCTGCAACAACTATAACAAGTGTTGTAATTTTGGTTCCCAGTCAAACTGAATCTATAAGTTGTTAAAACACCTTTAGTCTAAACAGACTTCTTTAAACCACAGTTCTGAAGTCTTTGTACCCATCAAATTTTATGTTGTCTTTTCTGTCTACTGAGCTAAACGTTGCTCAGTGAGTGATCCTACAGCATATCTCTGTGTCCAGATGTTTCTCGTACGATTGCACTGTAGACCGATTTGTATGCCTTTAAAACATCAAGAGCAGAAGGTCGGAGTTTAGGGTCCTCAGCTTTGCATTGCTTATGGATCTGAAAAAGATGAAAATGAACTAAATCTCCACCTGGAGTCGTTCCCATTATGAACTGTGTCAAATCTGGAATCTTCCAGATATCTGTCTTTTCATCGTACGGTGGCATGAGATCATCTGAAAATGGTCTACTGTCTCTGAAAGGCCAAAGCTGCTCTGGGGCCACAAAGTCTCCAGTGAGCTCTCGGCTGCCGCATTTCACCAGGGCGCCCTTAGATGCGTCTACTTCGGGCAGAGCGTCCAGGTCGTTCACCACCAGGTGGAAGTCATTCGTCAGCAGGACCTGAGAAAGGGTTTTCTCCAGGCTGTTGGAGTCACACATCACCCGCCGCCCAGCAGGGCTGTTGTGGAGGTAGTGGAGGATGGAGACGTAGTCTGTGGCCAGCCTCAGCCGGAGGTGCCAAGTATTTAGATGCTGGTACTTCTGCTGTGCCAGAACGTCTTCTAGGTTTAGCAGTGAGCCGTGTGGATGGTGCTGGGTAACTATGATGTCGTCTTCAAGGCAAAACCCCACCAACTGCACCACCTGTGGGTCCTGAAGGTCCAGTAACATCGACAGTCCATGGAGAAAATCTTCTCGGTATTCCAGAGAGGCCAGCTCAGACAGAGCCACCTTATGACCTCTCCATTCTGCCAGATAGACCTGAGGAAAGAAAACACAGAACATTCCAGTTATATTTAAATTAGGGTTGTCAATGTTAACGGGTCAATGCATGTGATTAATTGGAAAAGTTTAACACTTCAATACTACATAATGCAGATTAATGGGATGACACACCAAAACTGCACTGCTATGAAATGGCAAACTGGGGGAATGATTAGCAACCAATGAGAATGACAACAAAAAACAAAAACAAAAAATCATTAATTTTCTCATTCATAACCTCATTTCATAACCAAACGCTGCCATGTTGTCTCCTTCTACTTCCATTCTGTAAAACGGTATGAAAAGGCTATATATGCTTTTGTATTTACTAATTACTTAAGTTTGTTTTGATCTCACTTTTATGTCTTTTAACCCATCTGTTAAACCGAAGCTGAATTTAAAGGTACACACACCTTCTTCACAGCTCCCAGGCCAATCAGCTTTATCTTGCGTACTTCTGCTTCAATCTGTGAGCACTGGAGCCAGGGGCTACAGTTCTTCATGACCGGCAGTTTAAAGTGTTGAGGGAGACAGCCAGAGTGTGTGTTCACCAGCTGCTCCTCCGACTGATACACAGCATCCAGGTACAGGTATATCAAGGCACTGCTGAGCATCAAAGCAGCAAGACATCCCATCACAACAGGAAACACAAGGGAGTTAATGCTGCTGCTGTGGTGACCCATGCTACTCTGCTGGTAAAGGAGAAAGCAAAAATATTATAGCGCACAAAAAGTGGGTAAAAAATATAAAATGTGCAGATGATCAAATAATTATCATCCTCACAGTATATAACATCTGCATCATAATATCCTGGGTGACGGAACCCAAAGACATTTGTGTTTGCAGTGCAACTTACAAAAGGACTTTTAACCAGATATTATTGAAGGTGTATTAATTTTGATCTTGTCCAGATTTGAGGAAATCTAGAATAAACTTCGTAGAACATCAAATTTTGTTTTCATAATTCCATCCAAAAATGTGTGCAAATCATTAAAAGCTCTAAATTACTATGAAATAAAATTGAGACGTTTCCAAAGGCTTTTCTATTCAATAAACAGTCAATAATATAAATGTAAGAAATATAAAATACGTCTGTACAGGAAAAGGTTCAGTACATCAATTCAAAAACAAGGAACTCACATTCACTCATACACGTTTTTCCTGTTTATCTAGATGATTATGGCTCACAGCAAATAAAAACATTTTGAAAATGAAATATTTTTTTATTTTGTATAAATAAAATATCTTATTTATACAAAATAAAATATTTTTTATTAGATTCTCGGAAATTTGGAATATTTCTTGAGTCTAAATTACCCCCGGGCCACACTTTGGATACCCTGGACCAGGGGTGCTCAAGTCCAGTCCTCGAGAGCTGCCATCCTGCAACTTTCAGATGCATCCCTGCTCCAGCACACCTGAATCAAATGAACGGCTCGTTAGCAGGTCTGTTCAGAGCTGATCCTGATCTGTTGGAGTAAGGATGCATCTAAAAGTTGCAGGACAGTAGCTCTCGAGGACTGGACCAAACTTCTCATCCTTATAAGACGCTCCAGTAAAACAACATGACCGTGCCTGTCAGATCATGTCTGTTTGTTACAGTGTAACAATGAGCACAAAGGATTAAAAACATGCCAGTTTCTCTCACCGTGGCACCGTTCATTTTCACAGCGTGCTATTGTAAACAGCAAAAGAGTGTCTAACAAAGAACAAATGTTTAATGTGCTAAAAACCGAGAATATTGTGTGTGTTATTCCTCTACACTCCGTTTATCAGGCATTAGCGCAGACACCACGTCTCTTCCAAATCCAACTTCGATCACAGAATCTCACCAGCTGATCCTGAACATCAGTTTTTACCTACATACCTTCTAATTTGGCAGTACAGCGTCTTCATTTTCCCATCTGCTTCTTCTTCCTCGAGATTTATTAACGCAGCTTGCAACTGCAGGGCTGCATTACTGCCACCTGGTGGATTAATCTATTTAATCTCTCTTTTTTTACTTTTAAATATCAAGTATTTTATTCCTGTTTCAGCATTTTTTCTGTTGTTGTTCAGTCTCCTTTGACGTGACATAAACCACTGACATTTTGTACCTCGGACTGTTCTCAACTCATTGGCTATAAACTCATTGGCTATAAAGCTGTTTTGCTTATCTTGCAAAACAGCTTGAGGTTACATTTGAAGTGAGTTACTAAGATATAATTCCATGCTTTAATGTATTTTTTGGAATTATATATACACAAAGTAACCATGAGTGGGAATGGCAAATAATAAATGAATTCCAATTATTTTGTTTTTATTTCTGAAAGATTAAACACAGATCTGTAGGTTATGGAGGAGGTTTTTGGCAAAGCAACTAATAGTTGCTTTTTTTCAAAAAATTTGAAAACATTTTTTGAAATTAGAAAAATTTCAAAACATTTTTCTAATTTTTCTAACCCAAATTAGAAAAAATTTGGTTTTCTAAAATAGCGACAAGAAGAAAGTCGATGTGTAAAGCAAACCACAGGAGGTCCTGTGAGGGAAACAGCAAACCTGGAAAGAGAAGCCCTGTTCAGCCAAAACGGAACTTTTTTTCATCCTTTAAATGACGCCAGTGCATTAAAAGGAACATGACGTGGTTAGTTAAAGAAATATATAAATTATAATGCCGAACATAAATATATTTAAAAAGCATAGGAAGAAAAACAAAGCATTCATAATTGGTATTATGATAGTTTTCTTTCAGCATGCAATCACAGTATTACTTGTCTCATGAGCAGAGCACTGAACATCAGTTTCCTATTGATTGATTGATTGATTGATTTTACAGCTAAACGTCGGACGCGCTGACATAACGATCCAATAAGGTTATACGTCACTACGGCGTCTACGGATGCTGTCTGTGCCTCCCATGGATTATTACGGTCAATCATGGGCTATTTGGTGCTTTTACTCTGAAAGGGGAAGTGCAGACGTGACTTCTTATCAATTTAAAAAAAAAAAAAAAAAAAGAGAAAACAATCGTCATCTGGAAAGACGTGCTGCGACCACCAGCAGGTATTGTATTCCGTGGAAAAAAAATTACTAGTCGTATCTTTGCGAATTGTCTTCTCTGGTTTGGTCGCATTTTAATAGAAGTCGGTAACAATGTAGACAACCACCTTTAGCTCATAGATATTACTGTTAAAACCCTGTTAGCCACATTAGCTAACAGTGTTAGAGCATCTCTGCAGCGAAGGTGTATCGTTCAGCACTTATTAGCTACAGTGAGCTCTGTTTTAGCCATTTTGACCAGGTGTAACGCGCCGGTAGTCGGAAAACATAACCGTGATATGTTTTCGTCTGATTCAGGCTCGACATCAGTGTTTTAGCTATCCTTTAGTTATAAATGACTTGAGCCAAACATATTTTAGCACACCGAATAAAAAGGCCACCAGGTGAAAACGTTCAGTTCCTACATGTTCATCGTAAGAACTCCCTTATTTAACACATTTGTTATGGCCTTAACCAGCCGTCACCTCAAACCAAAGAAGTCGCGTTTACCAAATCAATGGAAATGTAAAATGATTCCTAATTCGTTCTTGAGAGTCTACACAGTTGTATGAATGTTCATGTTAACACTGCGTATAGATTTAATGTGGTTGACGGTTTATTGCGTGTGTGTGGGAAGAGTCTCGTTTCCATAGTTTCCTTTTTGCTCTCAGAGGGTTGTTATGTTAGCACAGCGCTGACCTTCAGCCTTCTTTCCTCATGGATCCACCAGGCTCTGTCAACAGCGATGAGTCATCAGGAAAGCAGAGCATTTCAATGAGTTTTAACACTGAAAAGCATCCTCTACATTTAAAGTTCAATCACACAAACAGCTGCTTGCAACCACAGGAGAACATCACTGAGCTTTGCAGTAGCAACGTGTTCCCCACGTTTCCAGTAGTTATACATTGAAACAAACTATTTATTTATTTTCTTACTCCCACAAGTGGGGAATTTAAGCTGTCATGACAGAACAAAAGAGTAACAGACATAAAAGAACGGTACAGAGTAAAACCATGCAAGCTAAGTTAGAAACATAAATAGGAAAATGGCAATATATACACACACAAGTTTGCATTTACAAAACGGCAGTTGCATGAACACACACACATGCATATATACATACAGTCATATATACACATGCACCCACAGACACGTATATGTCCACAATCGCACTCGTAGAAATATTGCGCATCAACAGAAAACTACCAAGTCTATAGAAGAAAGTGTGTTTGTCAGCTCGTTGTGTGTTGTGCAAGGGAGTCTGACAGCAGTTGGAAGGAAAGACCCTCTGAAGGAGCTGCTCAGTGCTGTCACATTCCCTGCATGGGGTGGGTGATGATGACAGCTTAGCCTCCATTCTTCTTTCACACTCCACCTTCACTGGGTCCAGAGGGCATCCTGGAACAGAGCACGCCGTCCAGATCAGCCTGTTCAGTCTCTTCCTGTCCCCAGCACACTGCACCTTTGCAGTGGAGAATGCACCATCTCTGTGGTTTCTCTAGTTCTGCTTGCACCATTGCACAGTCATTAGTCAGCTCTCCATAGTCCTTGTGGTCCCTGTCTGTGATGAGGCAGCTGTTGTGGAGTCATCAGAAAACTTTTGTAGAAAGCAGTTTGTGGAGTTGCTAGAACCGTTCCCTGTGGTGCTCCAGTACTGTTGGAAACACAGGCCTGAGCTCGGTTTGTGAGGTAGTCCAGGGTCCACGAGGCGAGCCGATGGGTCACTCCTTTCTTCTCCAGCTTGTCTCAGAATTATGGGTCAGATGGTGTTGAAGTAATTGGAGAAGCTGATAAAACATGATTCTCACAGTGCTGCCCTCAGTGTCCAAGTGAGAGAGGGGACGATGACGGCATCATCCGCCCTAATGCCAGAGAGAACAATAAAAACTTTCAAATCACACCAAGGTCACGTGTGCAGGTTGAAAGCGAAGTTTGTTGCAGTAATTTTGCAAAGCTGAATTTTTGTCCCTTAATTTTCATTAAAATGTGTGAAAAGTTTTGAGCAAAAAAAAGACATGATGTTGAAAAGATGGGATTGGGATGAAATGATTGTTACCTGCTTTATAGTGGTTACAAGAAATGGTGGTTAGATGAAATGTTGTTTAACCATGTTTGTAACTGTAGCAGTTTCAGAAGAAACGGTGTAGCGTGTTTTCACTGGTGTCACAGAGCGAACTGTAGCTACAACCTGTCTTTGAGGACAACCGGCAAGCGTAACTATGGTGACAAAATACTGGAGTATCAAAATAATTTGTATGTAACAAAGAAAATGTTTGAAATCTGTTCATGAAGGTAATTAGACCCATCAGTCTGGTGAAGTGCTTGTTGTTGTCAGTAAAGCACACAACCGATTTCCATCTTTGTGGGTTAGAAATGTGTCAGTGGCCTGAGGACCAGGCTCAATTATCAGTGGTTCTATTGAACTGTTTGAAAATGACCTATTACAAGTTATTACACTACTGGAGAATCCAGAACGTGTCCATAACCTGTTGCAATAAATTTGACAGTCATTTATTTTGGAGCTTTACAGTACTTTAATGTAAAGGTCAAAGTGCAGTGGCCCTAGAAAGGATTTTGTTTGGCCCCTGACCACAAATCAAGACTGGTCAAAAAATTTGGCCAACAGACTAGGAAACGATTCATGACCCCCAAAATTTGAGAATTTTCAGTGTTTTCTTTTAATAAAGCAGCAAACAGAAGCAAATGTGGTTTGGATTTCCAATGATATACAGATTCCAGAAAAGTTTTGTTTATTGTTGAGCAGGTAAAACAAGCAAGCAAAATATTGCATTTTATTTAATGAATGTCGTGGCCCGCCAGTAGTTACAATTTGCCAATTATCTCCCCCTGGGCAAAAAGTTTGGACATCACAGATCTGGCCTGTAAAATTACATAAAGAAATCGCTGGTGTTTGATCAGGGTCTATTTATCTGCTTTGTTGTCTAATGAAAATAAAGGAATTCTGATTCTGATTCAGGAACTCAGCATTGTGCGTTTTAGTTATCTTCATATTCTAAAGGCTTGTTTTCACATTTGCAGCCTAGTAGTGAACGGCAAAGTGAAACCTGTAGGTGTGATGGGACTCCTGGTGGTCAGTTTGGTGGTGGCGTTCCTCCATCACAGTCACAGTGTGGAGCTGCAGCCCTCCCTGTATGGGTCGAAGAGGTAAGGAACACCTGAAATTCAACTCGGAACCTTTTATTCGCTAAAAGATTCTAGCTTAAATATCTACATGCCGTTTATATTGACTGGGGTTTAAATTCTGTGTTTCCTGCTGAATGTACTCCCTGTAATGACAAACAGGACAGATCTGCTTTAAATAAATAAAGGAGGAGTGTATATGTTAGTAATGGAGTGTATGTTCTTGTCATTCCTAAGGGTTTGGGAAAATGTCTTAAATCCCAGCGACTGTGTGTCCAGAGTCAGGCCGCCGCAGCTCTTTAACTCTCAGAATTTCACAGTGGATCTTCGAATGCCTGGGGTTTTACCAACTGAGGTGAGTCTTTTTATTTTGTCCTATCCAAAATCTACTGCTAATTTAAGAAAATTATGGTAAGTTTTTGGTTACGCAGAACATTTGTGTTTGGTTGAAATAAAGTGATGAGCCTCATCCTCTTGTTTCAGTCGGACACTTACCTGTGCATGGCCTTTCCTGTGCCAACTAGTCGTGATTCATATATTGGTGAGCAAGTCTTCACTTTTCCTTAATGAAATAGCTGTTGTAAATAAACAGATGTTTGGTAACGCCATGTTTTTATTCACTGTGAGAAAACGGCATGGTCTGTTTGAATCAAAGCTTCAGTATGCAACATTCATAAAAATATGATTTTTACATATTTGTTGAAATTGACAGTGCGATATGAGACGGATAATATTTGCCTTCTCAATATGGTCTTACAGCAATCTTCAGAAACACACCGCTTCCTGTTAGATACAACCAATCAGAGCCAGGGGGAGGGTCTTAGCGCTGTCTATTGTTTGCCTGCCATTGGAGCAGCTGGAGATCATGAGCGCTGTGCAGGAGAGGGTGCAAGCAGCGCGTGCACAAGCATGATTGACAGCATTACAATTTTCCTCCTGGCTCTGATTGGTTGTCTCTGACTGGAAGCAGATGGCAGTAGGGCAACAGAGAAGAGGCAGGGGATCTAAATTTTTTTTTTTTTTTTTTAAGACTATCTGCCTCATCTTATATGGTCAAGAATAGTGACAGTAGTAATAGTTGTAAAAAAAAAAAAGTTATAAAAGTTACTTACATCAATGTTAAATATCCATTAAGCCCGGTGTGTTTCCTCTCTCAGTGGACTTCCTACCTCATGCCAGTATGGACACTGTTCACCACATGCTGCTTTTTGGCTGCCAGACTCCTGTCTCCACCAGCAGCTACTGGTAAGACCCGCATGTCAAAATAACACAAAGAGAATCATTTTTACAAGCTGGAGCTCAGTTTTGAATGCTGTATTTCACCAAACTTTTGATCCATAATCTACATAATTTTTTTTCTCATTATTTTTAACCCTTGTTAAAATGTCCCGTCATGATATGAGAGATTGCAGTTGACCTCATGGTGGCGCATGTTCAGTAGCTGGTTGGGAGCAGGAGAGATGCTAAGAAAATATTTGTAAACCTCCCATCATTCTGGCATTTAGAAATAATTTTGCTGATCCTAAATGACCTAAAACAGGAAAAGTTTAGTTGGATTTCATTTAAGACTATAAAAAAGGTTGAATGTCTTCTCATGACATTGGTTGTATCCCTTCTCTGCTCAGGGACTGTGGCAGTGTACAGGGAACTTGTGAAGACGAGTCTTCCATTATGTATGCCTGGGCTCGAAACGCTCCACCAACAAAATTACCTAAAGGTAAGTCACACACTGGAGGTAAACCATTTACATCGTTTCAAGTTTTCTATTGTTTTAACAGGTATTAAAACTATTTTATTAGGAGAAACATTAACAAAAACAGTTTTAGGAAAGGTTCAGATGAATATAAATAGCTGCCGATAACAATATTCAGAATTCATTCTTTATTTAGTGAATAGTTGGTTAGCTACACTCAGACAGAAAAAGAGAGATGTTTTTGTGTTTTCTGGTTGTCTGTTTTTCACTGATTTGTATTCCTCTTCTTCTTCCATCAGATGTTGGCTTTAAAGTCGGAAGAAATTCAGGAATGTCCTACTTTGTGCTGCAGATACATTATGGAGATGTCAGTGCCTTCAGAGGTGAGTGTTATAGTGTTTCTTAACCTTTCTGTCAAACTTCCTAAACTTCTGAAAAGATCCAAGTTACTGCAAAAAACAAAATGGGAAAAAAAGTTTTAAGTGGTTTCAGATCATCCTTTCTTTCTGTGATCTTTACATTTTGCGATCAAGTGAAATGAATCGGGGCGTTGGAATCATCCCATCAGTGTTACACACCCAATCCACCTTCAGTTCAATTCAGAATACTTTGTTGAACTTTCTTCCTGTATTTCTTCACAAATCATAAAAGGACTAAATGTTTTTACTTTTTACTTGCTAAATACTTTCGAGTCTTTTTCAGTGGTGGAGAAAGTACTCAAACAATGTACTTAAGTAAAAGTACAAATACACAGACAAAAATGTACTCTAGTAAAAGTAAATGTACCACATTAACATTTGTACTTGAGTAAAAGTAAAAATGTACTGGCTTTTAAAAATTCTTAAGTATTAAAAGTAAAGTACTTGCTGAATGCATTACCTAATTGCTAATACAATATAATCAAGTGTACCTATTGTATATAATTTTGATACATCAATAATGTGGCATTTTAATGAGCAATGCCACAGATAAAGCATGTTTTATTGTGTTTACTCTCTCTAACGTAGTTTAGACTTAAATATGTGATTCTATGCATCATAATTTCAGGGATGGGAACATCTCATCTCCTGTCCTCACATAGCATGAACTTCACTTTTTTTGCCACTACTGGCATTTATTTAGAAAGAAATCCAACAGAAAGGGGATGGAAAGAAGGTGGGTGGGGGAAGACATGCAGCCAAGGAGCCACGTAGCAGTGTTGTAGTCAAGACCAGAGCCCCGCACTACATGACACAATGAAATTAAGTGTACCTTTCAAAACTGCTTCTCAAATTGATCTGAAAGATCCACATTCCCATAAAACACAGAGAGATTAAATACTTAGAGCTGAAATAAATTTAAGCAGTAACATTATCAATTCAAACTCTTCTTCATTCTGCTTTGCTTCCATCTTTGTGCCACAATTCACAGAGATCTCCTACCACTCCTATTAAGATAACGCCCTGGGCGGTTGCCCATATTGGCCTTGTCAGAAACCACAACTGTCTGCACCATTAAACATAGCAATTAAGGCAATGCATTAATGGTAAACAACACTCAACTATGAACACTGACCAATGAGCAACAAGCAAGAAGTAACCAAGCAGAAGGAGCTCAGTGACTGTTCTCACCTTCCTGCCAGCTGCAATGTCTGCAACCATGACAGGAGATGAAAACAATCAAAGAGCAATGAGCAGCTCTGTGTTCTTATGTTCTTGTTTTATTTATTCACCAGTTAAATAAATCTATATATGTTTTAATTAAATAAATTAATAATAACTACTGTAGTGTACGCAGAGCATAAGAAGAACAAAGAACGGCTCTCGGTGAGACTTAAGACTCAGTAAAGATCCGTCCAGAAGAATCGGATCGTTCGTGAATGTCACATCACTATACACAGACTTTGGTCACAGTGTTGTCCCATATAAAAACACCTCAGTCAACACCTCCACACAATAATTCAGCGCACAAGTGGCAACTTGTTTTCATCGCAGATGCAACATACGAGTCTCTGTACAGCTAGCTTTGCTAACATCACGTCCACAGAGCTTATCTTTCTTTGAGCTTCGTTTCCAAGTGACGCTAAAAGTTGGACGAAGCGCTGCTGAATTTACATGTCGCCATATCTGATGATTTGTATAGCAGAATTCTATTACTGACGATTAGACAGACATCTTCTCCCGCTCAGAGAAAACCACTGCGCATGGGTAACAACAGACACACGTAATTAGTAAGCCACGATATTGCTTGGATTTTACAGCGCCACATTAAGTCCCTGAACCTCACATTTTAACGGAAAAAAAGGGCAATGTGACTTGGATGTAACGAGTAACGTGACGGTTTTGTAGAAATGTAGTGAAGTAGAAAGTACAGATACTTACTGTAAAATGTAGTGGAGTAAAAGTCGAAAGTATCATTATTAAATCTGCTTAAGTAAAGTACGGATACACGAAAATTGTACTTAAATACAGTAACGAAGTACTTGTACTTTGTTACTTTCCACCACTGGTCTTTTCTCGTGATAAAGAAACTCCCACACATATTGAAAAACTAGTTGATAAGCTGTTGAGAAACAGACTGAACAACCTTGAACACATCTACAGATAGACATGCGTGAAAAATATTCCAGCCAAGCAAAAGTATCCACCTTTCACTGCTCTGCAGCAGCAGAAGATGTTGCTAACCAACCCTTTAGTAAGATGACAAAAAAGTCAAAGATAGCAAAAGCTATTTAGAAAAATTGCTAATGGAGATTTGTTAAATAACTAAAATGTGATTTCAGGAACAGTTATCTAAATTTCTAAGTTGTAGGTGTTTGGTCATTGCTCTTAAGTTAGAAAGTGTTGGCTTTGTTGAATCTCCAGTGAATGTTGTCAGCTTGAAAATGGACCCATGTCTTTATAACTTGCTCCAGAGCCCATATAAGCTCACTGAAGACTGATTGAGTTGTTGGATTGTTGCTTAGCTCTGTCTATCAGACATTCAGCATTTCCAGGCACATCCAGATTGTGCCATTCTGAGCCAGAAAAATGCATATGGATTTTTAGCAGCAGTGCTTCAGCAGTGTAACGTTTTCTGGGCCAGGAGCCGACCATGGCCATAACAGTAGGACTTGGAGACTGGATGATGTTAGTAACTGTATTAATAATCGTTTTTTTCTCCTCTTTCCAGATCATCACAGAGATTGCTCTGGACTAACTTTAAGAATGACCTTAAAACCGTAAGTCCACTTACTGACACTGCAGTAGCATCCAGTCCAGATTACCGACTCTTCAATACATTCAGATAAATAATAATGTAGGATCTTTGTTTTGTGAAAGAAAAAGATTAGAAAATACTGCAACATTTTGGTTTAGCTGGGGGAAGTATGGCACATGCAGATAGTGTCGGTACTGTCGGCCATTTTTGAAGGAGTAAGAAAGCAGAATTATTTTTGGTGATTGTAGAGATAAAATGAAAACACCTTCCACTAAAGCTGTGTGTGAAATCAAGGAAGGTCTGGCCTGTTGGCTGGTACCTTCAATAACTGAGTTAAAGTGGAGAAAGTAAGAGCTTCCTTTGTTCTTTGTTTGTCCATTAAAGGCAGCCCTTCATTGCGGGCATCTACCTGCTTATGTCTGTGGACACGGTCATCCTTCCAGGAAAAAAAGGTACATTTGTTGTTTCTGAAGCTTTAGCTTATTCTGAAATCACCTGTCATCTTTTATCAGCTGCATTCACAGCTGATAAAAGCTGATCAGGTTTGTGAAGCGTTCACAAGCAGTGATTGTTATTTAAAACAGAACTAATAACCTCCTGAGCTATTGGCAGGGATGCTGGGATTGGTCATATTTTTTTTTTTTTTGAGTGAGTAAATTGTCTCCAATCGCTACAACCTATAACGAGAACACAATCTGGTTCCGTTTCTCCACAGTGAAAGGTTTTACTGAATTCAGGCGACTAAGAGATGTGGTCAAATGTCAGGATAAAACTGGCTATAAGATGTGACACATTTGTGCAAACAGAGAAAGGAAGCAGCAGAGAGCAGGTTGATCATGCAGATGAAGTGTGTTGCTGTGTGAGTGTGATGATGAGATAAGTCGTTCCACATGGGGAACTATGACAATGAGTTTTTTATGAACTTTACTTTGAGCAAGTCGTTTTTAAAAAGGGAACTTGTGCACTATGCCTTATTGTTCTAAGTAGCTACTAGTTATACTTCAGTAACTTAATTACGCAGTCAGATTTTGGCCCCAAGTTAAATTTTTATAAGATCATCCAGAACGGGATCTGCAACTATAACAAACAAAAACTGAGAGAGCCACACATGTTATAACACCTCCTGTAGGAGATGAAGCAAAAATGCATTGTCAGAAAATACAGTTCATTGTTTTTTGTCTTTTTTTCTTTCAGTTACAAATGCAGATGTTGCTTGTGACTATGATTCCTACCCGATCTACCCGTTTGCCTTCAGGACCCACACACACAGCCTCGGTGAGGAGTCGGGTCATTTACTGTTTCAGTCTTTCCTGGAGTTACATCCTTAGCTCTTCATGATCATCTCTTTCACAGGCAAAGTGGTCAGCGGTTACAGGATTCGTGATGGGAAGTGGAGTCTGATTGGGAGACAGTCCCCTCAGTTACCACAGGTAGATAACCGCTGTGACATCAGTTCTATACAACTGTTGTTTTTCTGGGAGAGATTTCTAATTTTTCTCAAAAGTCACTGCTGTGTGTTTGGAAGATGGTTGACTGCAATTTTTCACGTTTTCTTTCCATATAAAAATCCCCACTTTGAACGGTGCATTCATAAAAAGATGTCAGGATGTTTTTATCAGACTCATATTTCATATGTAATATGTGTTTCCATATTGTTTATTTTAAATAAACAGGAATGTTTCTGTATCTCCTAGCTGTAATGAATGTGAATCATGAAAAGCAGTTCTATCTCTCATTTATGAATGTCTTTTCTAATTCATGCTGTTCTTTGCTCATTAATGAATGTTTTCATTCCAGGCTTTCTATCCTGCTAACAAGGATGTGACTGTGCGGTACGGTGACACCGTGGCTGCCAGATGTGTTTTTAGTGGGGAGGGCCGGATCTCCAAAACGTACATCGGGTGAGTTTCACAGATCGCTGCCAATTTTTGCTGAGTGACCGATTAGACGTAATCCGAACACACATTTGAATTCTTTATACGATTCTGTTTAAACGATTTTGATGGAGGTTTTGGTCTAATTTATCTGTTTGTGGATTATAATGAAATTCATATAAATACTGTATTTAAAATTTTCATTGAACTTCTACAAAGGTTTAGAAAATAGAACAATCCATATTTCGTCAATTAAACTTCATTTGAACTTCTCATTTCTCTTCCCACCTTTGTAGTTTAGTGATTGTGCCCACAAACAACCTTGTGAAGCATCGTCAAAGTTTCCATGCCAACCATCAGGTTCACAATACCCAGACTGAAGTGGCTTTGAGGTTGCAGCACCAATCAGTGCTGCTTGTGGCTTTAATTATCGTAATCCTTTTTTTCTGCAGGGGTACTTCAAATGATGAAATGTGCAACTTCTATATGATGTACTACATGGACAGCAAACATGCCGCTCCCTTCATGAGCTGCATGGAGACGGGCTCTGAAGAACTCTTTCGACATATTCCAGCAGAGGCAAATGTCCCCATCGCTGTGAGTCCAGGTCACATGCACGCCATGATGCCAATGGGAAACGCTACAGGTACATAAATCTACCTCATCTACATCTGTCTCATGTCTGGCATAAACTTTGAATTTGACCAAAGAAATCCAAAACATGTAAAAAGAGGCATTCTGCATGTTTTTATTTAATAATCCAGTAAAATAAAATAAAATTCAGCTTTGGAGATGATGTCCCAGCAGACACACTACACTATAAAGACCAGTGTGTTTTGCCAGCATTTACCGTAAATTCCGGACTATAAGCCACTACTTTTTTTCCACACTTTGAACACTGCGGCCTATAATATGGTGCGGCTAGTACGTTTTTTTTTTTTTTTTTTCATGGCGCCAAAAACAGTAGGCCAATAAAATTGAGGGGTTGTTCACAGAGGTCCAATGAAATTGTCTGATACATCATGCTCACTTTCACAGTTACGGTCTTGTAAATCAGTCATTTGTACTCACCTTCATCAACATGGAAGACACTCGAAAAGAAAAGCAAATGACGCCGGTTTTAAGTTAAAGGCAATTCGTCTGGTGGAACGGAACATTCTGTCCGTTGCAGATTTATGTCTTTGAATCTTCATTTTGCGATCATTGTGCAGGAACACTCACAGTGGTTGAGTAGCTAACTTAAATGGACAGAATGGTAAATGGACAGAACTTATATAGCGCTTTATCCGATCATTTTTGACCACTCAAAGCGCTTTACACTAGTGTCATTCACCCATTCGCACTCACAAACGCTCACACATTCATACACCGATACGCAGATC
>CAEGAE010069963.1:0-22642 GCA_903067095.1 Girardinus metallicus | reverse complement strand
TGAGGGGGGGGGGGTGGGGGGTTTTGTGTTTTGGGGGGGGGGGGGGGGGTTTGCAATGTATGCTTATTTTTTTTTGTTTTATTTTTCATGTCTTGTTTGTTTTTTTTTTTTTTTTGTATGTCTGTATGGAAGAAAATTCTAATAAAAATATTTTGGGAATAAAGCATAAAGCACAAAGCATAGAATTAGTCTGAATAGATCTGCCCTTACGGATCGTGCACATTGTCACAATGCCCAATCTAGAATGTCTTTCCAATATCAGGACTGATACAGATATTAATATCGGGTCAATGAATCTCCAGTCTTATAGTCTTAGTCTTATATGTCAAGGTTGTTGGTTCATTCTTTTCTCTTTAATTTTCTACAAGCCCACCAGAAAATGATGAAATTGTCTATTGTAATCTTTAAACCTCACTTCAAAAAAACAACTGAAACTATCCCTTTTAAGTCTCTCTGAGCCCAAAGTTCTCCTGACAAACACTGGATCTGATACTTATGCCTGTGCTGAAAACTCAGCTTCAGTCCATTAGCAGTGTTCAGACTGTAAATGTCCGATGCCAAAGATGTCTGATAGAGAATCAAAGGTGAACAAAGCCCAAGCGAAGCTTCCCGTTCTGCCTTTGTGGTTACGTCCAGCTTCATATCGACATCTCCACATTCCCGCTGCTCTGCCGTCCGGCGCAGCATGTGTAAGCTGTTTGAGCAGAGCGGCTGCGGCACTATCGCCGGAACCCAACGCCAGCTGGAAGCAATGTGTGAGATCTGACTTTTCAGTGTGTGTGCGTGCGTGTGCTGTCGTGGATGTAGGTTCAGGTATGTGTGTGTACATGTGATTGTAAACGAGGTACTTCTGTGTTTTGTATGCGCGGCTCCACGGCCCCGGCTGGACAGTCACTCCATAAATCAAGGGGGCCCATGCCCTTCTGGCCCCTCTGGTCCATTCAGAGCAATATCATAACAAACAGCCCTTCAGAATAGTACAACGTCTGTCTCTGAGATACTGGGGTGCATTTGTCTGTTAAAGTGCTGCTCAGAGCCTCCATCTTTTCTGTGTGTCTGAAGAGGTTTATTTATCCTCTACAAACTTCTCCAGGGGCCAGTGGGCAGGCCACGGCCCTAGGGATAAATAGCCCTCTTTATGTGGGTAGTCTTTCCAAACTTATCCCTCTTATGCATACACACCCTCTTACACACGCACTGAAGTGTAAAAAAAAAATTCTGGAGGAACAAGAAGAAGCATAGACTCCGTCATGTCGGGTCAAGTTAACAACTTATGGTCGTTGGCATATTTAACTGAGCCAAGACTTTATCATATTTAGTTCAATTAATTAATGACAGATTTAAACATGTTAAAAATTTTACATTTAAAAAATTTTAACCCAATTAATCACTTTTTCTTTTTGTCCGTAATTCTAACGCACCAGCGACGTCCACTAACAAAGATGCTCCTCTTAGCCCACTGTGGGTTAATTTCCACTTCAGAAACTGATCTCATTGGACACCGGAAAAGACTGTTGTGCTCAAGTTGTGGAGTTAGCCTGTCAGCGAAGCTATTCAAGCCTAAAATAATGCGTAACTTAACAAACTGTAAAGTTTACTGGTTGACTGTATGGCTTTTATGATTTTATATTTTTGTGATTTTATGATGTAAGACACCTTGTTGCTGGAATGTGCTATACAAGTAAACATGATAGATTGAACTTGATTGATTAAAGTCGCATCTCAATGCTAAACATGTAGCAGCTACTACAAACGTCCCAATGTGAATGTCAACACCTACAGTCCACATTTCTAAAGAAGTTCCAGGAATGAAACACTGGAAAGCTGAATGGGTAAAATAACACTTTGCCCCAAAGGTTGAATAACCTAATTAGTCATTTAAAACGACAAGTATTTTCCTTGTTGAGCTCATATGTCTATTTAATCAATAATTTAGCAACAAAAAGAGATTCTGAAATGAAAATCATTGTTTATTTCTGCTTATTTTTAATTAAACTTACTATATGTAACTGCATGATGTACAGTGCTCTGCTCATGCTTCCACAGCAGCTACCAACACATTCCCCACGCAGGCAGAGCTTTCAACACAAACGTAGCCTAGAGGCCCATGCTAACTCATTCTGCCTACAAATCTGTTCCTTATGGAAAGATGGTAAGAAGAAAGCTGTTGTTAAAAGACATCAATAAGCACCAATTATTGTTTTTGAAGAACACTGATGCAGCACCATGACGGGAAGATGGATGGAGCTGGTAGAGACCCTTGTAATGTGACATAATGTCTCGTGAGGTAGTTCTATAAACTATTGATTAAGGTTGGCAGGGGAGTCGGTACAAACTCAGAGTTTACTTTTCAAATTTTGATTTGTAATAAATGTAGAACATGATGCCAAATTTTCATTTCCTGTTGATCTATCAAATAGAATCCCAATACAATACATCGAAGTTTGAGGTTTTACCTTGACAGAGCATGACACTTTAAATCATTTTGCTAGCTTTGATGTTTATTAATGACATCTGCGTTAGTTTAAAAACTCTCTTTGTAATTGTTTTAGATTTAGACGTGTGTATGAGGGGTACTGATGTGCTTCTTCCTCTCCTTTCCTAACAGGTACTTTGATTGAGCAGGGGAGAAAAGCAGCAGCACATGCCTTATTTAAAGCCATATCTGGGATTAAGCTGCTTTGAAAGTGATGGATTCCAGATGCGCCGGGGAGACATTTATCTTTATCAGGCTACCCCCCCCCTTTTTTTTTTCCTCCTCCTCACTACATTTAACTAATCATACGACAAAGCCGTGTTTCCCACATGTGCGGAGCAGGCTGCTCCCAAAGCTGCGGCAGACAATTCAGCAACAAATGGCCTGTTGCAGGTAATTAGTTTGCTTCCACTACTGTAAAAGGCTGGATTCCCTGTATCTCAAGCATCACTCGTGGCTCCGGGTGCTTCCGCTGCTGGCACTGGGGATGATATGCTCGGTGCAGATGAATGTGATTTGCATGTATTGATTCATTAATCCTTGCCGAGCTTCAAATATTTCACCTCATACGGAACAGACATGGGATGTTCTCCAAATATCCGAATTACAGCTGATCAGCTAGCGCTGTTTGGTACAGAGAGGTTCCCAATAGGGCTGTCATAATTCCTTTACATTCCATATAACCTAGATGAATGACATGACTTCAATCAAAGCATAATTATGTGTTTGAATTTCCTGATCAAAGTCCAGATCTGAATGCAATTAAGAACCTGTGGCAGGAGGTGAGAATTGATCTTCAAGTGTGAATACATCTGCCAGTCTTTGTGTGCATCTTATTTTTGTTTTATATGTTGAAAAGACATCATAATTCACTATAAATATCTTCCAAGGTGCCTCATAGACGGACTGGGACATCCTCAGCAGCAGCGGCTCGTCTGCTCGCTGCTCCCGCCAACAGATTCTTTAGCCTCTACTTCCTCTGCTGAAAAGCGGCACCGGCTGCCAGCCCTTTGGCACACTCAGCAACCCATCAGACTAGCCAGTATCACATGACCTTCAAACAGGATCTGTAGAGCCACCCATCACCCCCACCCTCACCACACCACCCACCCACCAACATCATCAATCTCCTCCCCGCCGTCAATAAAGAGCACATTTTTCTTCCTCCGTTTCAAAAACTACTCAAATTGTAAATCTTGCTCGTCTCTGGAAAGTTTCCCAATTCCTTCACTCCTTCTTCTATTCTCCTCTCCTTTCTCGAATGTGCAGTGAAAACCCCTAATCTCTGTTTAATATGGTTTGGCCGGATGTAAATACCTTTGGACAATGCCTTTAATCTGGGCCAGCCTGACAACCTCACACCGACCTAGAGAAGACTGCCAAGAAGACAGGGGTTATTGGGGGAGAGACGAGGGATGGAGATCAAAAAGGAGAGAAGAAGGGTGATGGAAGGAGGAAAGGGGGGAGGGTCTCTCCACCAAGCTGTGGCGTTTCATCAAAAGAACCCCCAAAAATCAAGTTAAAGATAGACATTGCCTCTAAACATCCCGCCCTGGCCTGTGCCAGCATCCAACCCCCCTCAGTTCTCCCTCCACTCCCGCTCAGGCCTGGACTTCTGCTCAGCTGCACTAATGAGCATCGGAAGCGACTGTACGTCCAGAGTTTCTTGGCAGAGACCAGCCGTCTTCGCTCCTTTCAGACCCTCGTCGTCGCCCATCGTTTCTCCCCACCAGCCTCAGAGCGGGGCGCAGGTCTGGCCCATGGTAATTATCATTCCGAAGACGAACTGGCCTAGTTTCAATTCAGCAGACAAAGTGGAAGAAGAAGCCCACCCCCATAAAAGCCAAGATGTCGGTGGAGAGAGTGTGGGGCGGGGGCTGCCGAACAACATAATCACACAACAACAAGGAGGAACCAATCTGATTACAAGGTGGCTTTTACTTGACACAACTGCGGAGCCTCTCGTTTAGGCAACGGGATCGCTTCGTGTTCTGGGAGCGGAGGTGGTTTTACAGCATGCCGGCAGTGATTTGCGTAAACGTCACGAACAAAAGTCAAGACGACCTGGGAATGTCAACGGCAGAGTCGAATGACTTACAGCTTCAGACGATGGAGGGAAAAAAGAACTTGATAGCGACTAGCAACCTTGACCAAATATATGTGACAACCTTTGGAAAACTGTCCAACAGTCATAGAAGTGAGCTCTAAAATGGTCCCAGCATAGAATTTGCGCTCCGGGTGATCTGAACTGTTAAGAAAGAAACAAGCGTCTCGAAGTTCAAAGCACAATTCAAAGGCCTCTTATCTGGAACTCCAGGGACGAGAAGCATCTGATGGAAACCATGTTCAAACACACTGACACAGCATGAGGAGATGGCTGATTGAAATGTTCAACTCTGACCTCTGGTGACCTCAACTACAACCCTGCCCTGACCTCCCAGGGTGCCAAGTGTGACCCCTACCCCCTCACAAATGCACAGAGACCTTCTAAAGTACCCATAGATAACGCCAGAGATAGCGGTGTGAGTCTGTGTGGAAGGTGAAAGGGATCACGGGTTTATGGAGCGTGATAAGTGGCCAGAAGAGCTTGGACTTAGAACACACACTCACACACAACTTAAATCTGAAAGCTAGAGTGGAGTTGGCATTGTCTACACTCTAACAATGACTCTGTCTTTCAGAGATCTTGGCAACAAGACCAAAGTTAAGCCTCAGCAGCCTTTAGTTAATTAATCTGTCAGGAACAACAGATTTTATTGACCTGTCACCTGCTTTCTATCAATCTGAATAAAAGCTAAAAGCATCTAAAAATACTGCTGGACGTTCTCATTTATATTAAGCCTAGGGGGATAATGTGGTTACTGTTAGAAATCCACAACTTCTCCATATTTAGGTTACATATTCATAAACTGTAAAATAAATATGAAGCACGCTTTATTGACAGAACAAATGTAGAAACATTTTTTCTTTTAGCTTGTTTTGAAAACATGTTTGTGCATGATACTGTATGTCTTTGACAGAAGTCTCTATAGGTCTTAATATCCTCCAAGTTACTGACCAAAAGGAGCAACATGGCGAACATCTTGTTGGAAACTCAAACATCTCATCCTTTTGCCAATCAGGCAATGTGTAATAAATAAAGGCTACCATGTCATGATCAAAACAATACTGCTGTTGGCAGTCTTTTGGAACACGTAAGACTCCCACATATTGGGGCGTAGTGTGCCTAGTCTCTGAGCCACGCGAACTCCGCTTTCACTGTCCATAGACAGTTTAGATTCCATAGTTGAGCACAATGATTACCTATATTTCTTGTGACAAATTCCTTCATTTCCCACAGTCCAAATAGATATTAGTAAGTTTGACAAGCTAGTTGGGAGCCTAGCCCCATTTCTTCTCCAGCAGGTCAGCCACTGCACACCTTTCAGTGAAGCACAAGTGCCAGTCAGGATTAGCAGTTGCCACTGGTTGCACGGACTCTCAACCTTATCAGTACATAGTTGCATGCAAAATATTCTGATGTTAACACAGTTTCCCACCTTGCAGTTTATTTAACACAGAGTGCATAGACATAACAATTTACCCTTGCGCCGATGTGTCCAACAGATGTATACTTCGAGTCCACCTCCAGCACGTAAGGACATCCGCAGAGGGAAGTACGTCCAAATATATTGAAGCCTTTGCTAATAATCTACATTTACAACAGGGTACACACTAACTGCTAATATGATATGCTTAATAAAGTTCAAAACACAAACTCTTATTTGTCTTTGTTTAAAAATAAATATAAACAAATAATAAAATAGAAGGTCTCTCAAATGTTTCCAGACCTAAATCTAATTTGGATTATGTGGCAGAGCTAGAAATATCCTTCATCCAGCCTCACTAAACTTGAGCTATTATGCTAAGAGGAACAGGCAAAAGTTTTGGCCAGTAGACATACAAAGCTGTAACTGCATCAACAAATGGTTCCACACAGTATTAGTTCTGAGCTGGCTAATACAACGACACTCCTCACTTTTCAGAGCTTCATTAAAACAAGAAAAACCTACTTATTATCTTCTTTCCGCGTCATAATTATTCATACATTGTGTTGGTCTGTCACATTAAATTTATGCTGTTTAGGTTTGTTGTACTGTGTCCTACTACAGTACTGTCAGAAAATAATGAGAGTTTCCAAAGAGTCAGTTTCCCAACACAGAACACTTCAGGCTTCAATATGTTCTGTTACTTCCTCATTCTGCAGCACCATTGAGCAAAACGTTCTCAATAAACAGTTTGTTCTTTCTGCAGCTGAGCATTGGAGAAAGTGTACTCAAGAACAGGCGATTATTTTTTGAAAAGTACAATTCGATGTACACATTTAATGGATTTAGTCATTAAAGAATTACAGGCATTTTGTTCAAACATTAGTGAAGAAATATACATCGTATGGTAAAAGTAGAAAGACGGCGACCACTATTACTTCTGTAAACAGAGTGCAGCTGTGCGACATCAACGTTCTGCACAGTGTCGCTTTGGGGTCGTAAACACAAAAATCGGTTAATTGGTAGTATGTGTGACAATGCAAAGAAAAAGAAATTTGGATTTTGAGCATCAAGACCTGCAGTGCGAACGTAGCATTAGTGCTCTCTGGTTTCATGGTTCTTGTCAGTTGGAGCCCACTTTATCAGCAGTGTCAGACTACCAAACCAGCTCTATCACAGATGTTTAAGTTGCTCCTTCCAGATAAACACCAGCATTGGCCTTTATCTTAAGAGCCCTGAGTGTTTCTCCAATCTGAAGCAAGCTTCGTGAATTAGAAAAACAACCTCTTAGCTCATTCTGATTTTGTTTTTCAGTGATACACACCAAACCGAACTCTGCATGAGGAGAAATCTGTCACATTAGGAAAAAATGTAGCCCATTACCAAATGCCGCATTCAAAAATAACAGTTCTCGAATAGAAAAAAAAAAAAAAAAAAAACACTTCTGATGACGGATATTTAAAAAGAAAAAAAAAAAGAAGAAAAAAATCCAGCGAGCTCTACTGTCACTGCGCCGCTGTCAGCCAGCACAACTCCACGTCTCTCTTCTTTCCAGGGTGAAGAAGGCTTCCATTACACTCTGCAGACGGTACAAGGGTTTATTATTTTAGCTCTCCTGGCAAAATAACATAAGGGAATACTGAGGGGGGAGGCCGAGGGAGGGAATTTGGTTTCAATATTAGATGTGTCAGCTGTTGCTGGATGTGGGGGAGCGTTAAACAGAAGCACACATGAGGGTGAGAGCACAGGCCTCTGGATCGTTTCAGCTGTGAACAAAGATAGATGGATCAAGAACCACAAAAAGAAAAGGGGGCTAGGGGGTAGAGAAAGGAAATAAAGATGGAGAGAGAAGTAGGTGACCTAATTAGACTGTATTAAGGGGAAGGGTGAAGGCACAGGGAGCAGATGTGTGAGAGTGGAAAGAGGAGACAAAGAGAAGGATGGGACAGAGGAAGGAAGAAGAAGGAGAGTTGAGGGAGGATGAAGATGAAAGAGAACGGCCACACATCCAGGCTGCCTCGCTGCGATAACTAATTAGAAATCAAGGCAGTGACAGATGTAAAAAGTTACAAATATCTCATGAATTATGAGATATATTCATAATTCAGCCATGGTGCTAGCGTTCATCACCAATCAGCCAATCAGAGGAGACTGAAATCTGAGGTAGTCTAACAATTTAATGCGTACCGCATTGCTGCTGAAAGATGTGTACAGATTGTTTAATGAAGAAAAAAAGCAATGAAAAATAAATGTTTTGAAAATACTCTGTGCGGTTTATTTATACAAATCACATTTCTTTACATGTATGGCGTCCTAAAGAAGCGGATTACAAATAGGAATGTTTTTCAAGAGCACTATTTGTGTTTGTGGGGCTATAACTGCTGTGACACACAATCACAATCATACAGTTACCTCAAAAAGAAGAATAAAGTAGTTCTTATGGTCACCGTTACCACAACAGTACAGCAAAAATATTGTGATGTCCATATCGTCCACCTTTCATGGAAGACGGCAGCTGCCACTGATGGTGTTAACGAGAAAAACGAGTGTGAGGAAAATGTAGGTTTTACCCAAAATTGACCAAAATTGTGCAACCCTAGTGGACAGCACATATTAATACAGCAAAGGAAACTGGTAAGTGGTTTGACACGACAACGTGACAAGCTATGAATCTGAGAAGGAAACACTTTTCTACTGAATGTAGGAGGAAGCATGGAAACGTGTGGTGTACAGCAGGTTTGAACATGCATAAGGTATACTGGCTGCATTTTGCAAATCCATTCCGCAGTTTATTGAAGAACATGCAGTTCAATAAACGGTGGCAGTAAATCTAGATGACAGAGGGACATATGCAAATAAAGATAAAAAGAGGGTGGGAAGACGGATAACTTTTAATAGAAGGCAAAAATGAAAGAGCCACATTTACCTCCAGTTTGAGCTGTTAAAAAAGAAGAAAAAAAGTTCAGATTTTCAAATAGCAGTCTGATAAAACACAACCAGTCCTTCTGTTTCCCTGTGTTGTCTGCTTGATCTGTTAAGTACCTCAACAATTGCCTTAAGGGGAAGCTTTGTAATTAAAAACCCACCGTATGTCAACACCGCTGTCAGCCTGTGGGCAGAGAACTGCCCTGAACCGCAGCCAGGGGTAGAACAGAGGGCATGTACAGGTGTGTATGAAACAGAGAAGAGTGTGTATATGCCTCAGAGACATCATTACGATGTAACATGGTACATGCAGCTACGAGAGGGCCTTGGAAGCTGATGGAAACTTCAAAACATCTCCAAAAAAGAAAAAGAAAAAAGGGAGAAAGCAGATTCCTGCGAAGATCTAAGGCTTACAATGCAATTCTTATTTAATATCCCTGCATATATGTGCTGAGAACGTAGACAGAAACACACCACAACATGAAGATGGCAGGGGCCAGGCACACAGACCTGTCTTTTCATCCATAATTCATGCAATTCTTCTCACAGAGGATTTCAAAGCGCATTAATGAGGTATAATAATAATAGTCAGACAGGTGACAGCAGCGACGGGGTCGGTGTGAGTCCTGCTGGGTGACAGTAACCCGCTGATCTGCAGCTGACAGCTCCCTTTTCAGAAAGTTTTGCCTAAGTGGACATTCAAAAGCAGGTGATTTAGACTTTACAAAACTAAAGACAATTTCACACCTGATAGTCAGATAAACTCAGATCAACTGGGGACCAAAAATGCAACATTTGTTCCATTTTCAGCTGGTGTTCTCTTTCACTCTGCACTGAGTGAAAAAAAACCAAACCATTTCAAAGCCTGTTCCCCTCCTCGCCTGTGGCGGCACTGCAGCAGAATTCACTGAAGGAAACAACATGAATACTTCAGAAGTAGACATGAGCGCAACTTCCTTCTTCACAAAGTCTTAACAAAAATGGAGTGGTGTCAGATTTTTGTGGTTTCTCTTATGTCGAGCCATTTGTCCCCACTAACACTAGGCTAGCATGTTTCTTTTGGTTGTATTTACTTAGAATACACTGGTGCCAAGTTACACAACTCTTGTAGTGGCTTTACCATCTGACTACCATCAACAGAAGTTTGCCCAAACGTCTTGGGAGTCATTAAGATGGTTTTGGACAAATATCAGACAGGCCTTTGTGTTCTTTTTACTCAGCACTGAACAACATTGGAGCTCTCCCATGGATGATATTTTGTGCACCTTCTCTTTCGTATTGCTTCATCACCAACACAGACCTCTTTTTCTTTCTTTTTTTTTTCAATCAAATATTTGCAAAGTAGGGCTGGGCGATATATGGCTTAAAAATAATCTGAGATTTTTTCCCCAAATCCAGTTTCCAATTTTATTTGATTCCTTTTCTTATTTTGTTAAAAATAAATCACACAAGACAGAAAATATTTGGAAAAACTATTTTTTTTTCCAATCATCCTTTCTGTGAATCCAAATAAGTTGAAGCTGAAAAACAGCTCTTCGTTCTTAAGCAAGACGCAGACCTTGTGTGTGCAGACATCACTGAAAAACAAGAAGTTTAAAAAAAAAAATCTAAATTTTTCAAAAGTTAAATTTGACTAATCAATAAAATCAATTTATCACCCAGCGCTATTTGTATTTGCTCAGGGGATTTTTCTGTCATTTCAATTTATCTGATGGATGCGAAACTAAACTGTAAAGGTGCAAATATTTTTCAAAAAATGTAAAAAAAACTTTTTTAAAAGTTAATCTTTGAAAAATAAAAAGCACAAACGCACAATTTTCACTGTTTACTGTATAAAATATAACAGACACGCTACATAAAAGTACTGCATAACTATGTTTTATCACAAGAACTTCTGTGATGTTGTACTAATCGGAAGCAGCGTTTAATTCCTTTACTAAAAAAAAAAAAAAGAAAAAAAAGGAGTCTTGGGTGTCTACTGGATTATTTGCATCACAGAGTCGACACAAAGCAGCCATTGTTGCAGAAATCAGCGCTCTCTCTAAAGCTTGTTTGACCTGTATGCTTCCCACGCTTGCCAAAAGATTTCCTGATAACGTTGCCAGGGAAATGTGCATCATCGTGTCTGTGCTGAAGAGGAGGAACTGCTCGCAGCGCCATCGAGTCCGGGTTGTGATGAACGGCCCGGTTCCTCATGGCTCTTGTTGAGCCCACACATGGCGCATATAATGGGATGATTACAGGCCAGTGAGGTCGGGCGCTTCGCTGTACGGACACGCGTGATGATATTCTGGAAAATAACCCAACACATGCAAACTGGAAGGGAGAGAGGAGTCCCTCTAAGCCAAAAAAAAAAAACAACATGCACAAATATTCCTTGTCATCTTTTCATTTTTGTTTCATTGAAAAGGGCTGAACAGCTGCACACTGCTGGTCAGTTGGCTTTAAAAAGCAAACAAAAAAAAAAAAGAAAAAAAGATTTGTTTATTGATTTTGTTTCTGGTCAAACTTGCTTCATCTAATTTACTCATGACGAGTTTTGATGTGAAAACTAAAGGAGTGGAATATTGAAGCTGCATTTTGTAGCTTTTATTACATGCTTATTTTTAAAACACAACTTTAAAAAAACGTCCTTTATGTATGTTAAAACTGTCAATATGTATTGACAGTTCGTAATGACACTGATAATCTATGAAAATCAAAGGCTCCCCTGCCTTCTCCCAGTGCTACTATTGTCATCTGAAGAAATCTGGTCAGACACAACCAATCAGAGCCAGGAGGAGGGTCTTATCGCTGTTAGTCACTCTCATGTACGCACTGCTCACAACCCCCCCGCCCTGCTACGCTACAGCTTCTCTCCACACCAGAGCCTGTCATGAATGCTAAAGCTAGTTAGCATGGCCACCGATATTGGCAGATAAACAGTTTTCCTGTAAAGGCTCTGATTGGTTCTTTTTGACTGGGAGCGGTGCATTTATTCATATTGCTATAGTAGCTCAGCGAGGAGCTTGACTTTTTTCACATCGACAGTGATCGACAGTAACAAATATGTGAAAAAAACACTTTTAAAAAAAGCTACATTATGCAGCTTTATGTCTATGTAAATGCCATAATGCTGAGGTGTTTCTCCTCAGGTTTACTCGGGTTTGTCTCAGAACACGATGATGGGAAAATACATCAAATCTTTCTTATTGTGAGCTACAGGGCAGAATCATGCCTTCATTGAAGTTCTTCAGAAAAAATGCTTTCTGAATAAGCTGTCAGCTATTCTGAGACCCACACACACACGCATACTTACACAAACACACACACGCACGCACACAATACCTTCAAGAAAACACTGCGATCATCACAGACTTCGCGAGCGCAGGAGAAGCTTTCAACTGGTAAGATTGTGCATGTTCATGTGCTGGACAGGGGAGAATAAGATATGCAGCCAAAATGAAATTTGACAGAGAAGAAGAGGGTGTGCATGTGAGAGTGTGTGAAAACAAATTTCTTGTTGACCCAAGCAGCCCCTGCTGACATGGACTGTGTTTAGAGGCGTCACGGATCTCACACACGTCTCTGTCTGAGTCAGGAATTCAGCTCCCTTCATTTTAATACCAGCAGATTGGTCAGCTTCAAACCAGAGGAGAGTACTAAAACAAAAAAATACCAATACTCGAATATGTAAATAAACAACAAAAAAGCAAAAGAAGAAGAAAAGAGAAGTTAAATGGTGGGAGGGAGTAAAAATATCCACCATTTGGAGATGCTTTAAGGTAAATGTATTTATTTGATTGTTGATTATATTTATAGTTATTAATTTATTTTAAAAGGTGTGCTCCAGTGTATGATTTCTTAATACCTTTTCAGGGACTGTAGGCCTATAGATACGTTGCATGTTACTGTGATACCATTGGACCTTGTTATCTAGTGTTTGTGGTGTTGACAATGAGTAGCAAAGCACTGCATCCCTTTTTCTTTTATATAACACATATACACTTAACATTCACCGTGTTATCTTGACAACTTGACAGCTAGAACCAATGGTAGTTATTGTCAGTGAGCAGCGTTTTGCCCTCCAGCAGGGAGATGGAGGGGGTTACGTCACATTGCTAAACAAAAGAAATACCAGAACAGGATGATGGGATGGATGGATTTCCAGAAGTTAATCCATCCATTCATTTTCTGTTCACCCTTGTCCCTTAATGAGGTCGGGAGGGTTGCTGGTGCTTATCTCCAGCAAGCGTTCAGGTGAGAGGCGGAGTACACCCTGGACAGGTCACCAGTCTGTCGCAAGGCAACGCAGAGACATACAGGATGAACAACACTCACACCTAGGGACAATTTGGAGAGGCCAATTAACCTGACAGTCATGTTTTTGGACTGTGGGAGGAAGCCGGAGAACCCGGAGAGAACCCACCATGCACAGGAAGAACATGCAAACTCCGTGCAGAAAGACCCCGGGCCGGGAATCGAACCCAGAACCTTCTTGCTGCAAGGCAATAACTCTACCAACTGCACCACTGTGCAGCCCTCCAGAAGTTAATTTGTAGAATATAAGTATAAACTTGCTATCAGTACTTGAACTCAGCAAGTACAAAAACTGAAACACTCGTACTCTGAAAATTTGAAAAAGTATTTAAGTTCGCGTGAAGTGGTTTTTAGCTTTCCCAAAAAAGATTTAATGCGACAAAAGGGGAGATGGAAACACATTTGCAGAAGAAGTTCAGACATAGCGAACTTTCCCATCCACTGGTGGGTCTGCTGCTCATCAGAGGCAAAAAACTCTGAAAAATTTACAAGCTCTTCTCATTTTTCTGAGATGTGTGGCTCATGCTAGCTTACAGCCACTTCCTGTTTACTACAGCCACATGTAGCACCAACGTCTGTCCAAATCATGTCTTGCGTATCCTGGCCCAGTAGACGGAAACATGTCTAACTCGCATTTTCCCTGTCTTTTTGCGACATTTCAAAAGTTCACAATGTATTTGCGTGATCATTGGATGGAAACAAAGACAAGAGACTCAGTGGAAATCTTCTACAGAGAAGAAAGAAGAAGAAGTTTTAAACATAAAATGCAAATGGAATACATCATGGTTTGTGGTCTTAATGTGACAAAATCTCACATGACAACCACAAAAGGCCACCAAGCAGGAGGTGTGTGTGTATGTGTGTGTGGTCAGTGACTGAAGGTGGGAGAATGACCCACACAGACGTACACCCTCTGCTCTTTGTCATTAATCTCCAGCATCAATTCACCCGGCTTTCCAAAGCGCTACTTTCTCCTTCTTTTCCAACTTTTGGGAATGCCACCAGCCTTTGGAGAAATAAACAACGGCACAGACTTAATGGAAACAAGGGGACTGCACGTCACACTCGCTCGCAGACAGACCACAGAACAGCCTCGCTTTACTAATGCACACATAAAAAGCAGGGAATAGGTCTGGAAATGACTCTAGAAGCCTTTTTAAAGCTCGTTTCATGATTATTTTTTAATGGGTAGTTCTGTTCTTTGGGTGAGTTTTTTTTTTTCGTTTTTTTTTATAAATGAAATTACATGCTTTCAGGGCCTTCAGTGGAATAAACCCTCCATTGAAATAATTACAGGTTTTATATTTAAAATCTTCCATAAGTGAAAGGCGACCATTAGGGTTTTTTTTAAGTAGAAATAGCAAAGAGAGATTTGTTTTCCAGATAAAAACATTCATCACCCACACTCAGTGGCCACATGCACAAACAACACAAAACGTGGGCAAATTCATAAGACAGCATTAATACAGCTGCTGTGCAGATAGCTAGCAGCCTCACGCCTTTAGGTTAATTATTATAACCTGTAAGCTTTCAACAATATTTCCCACACACCCACATATCCATCTACCATTCACCTCCTCACACACACACCCCAACACACACACACCCCAACACACACACACACACACACACACACACACACACACACACACACACACAGAGTCACAGACTGTTAGCACAAAGCTAAAGGAACTTCCCAGCTCAGGGCTGTTGTGGTCGAGGGGAAGTCATGCCATCTGCCAGTAAATGACAGTCGTTTTGCCCCCACTGCTGGTCCATCTGTGGACTCGGGGAACTCTGCCGGAGGACCAAAGGCCGACAGGGAGACGGGCCGCAGGCTGGACATGCCTACAGGGCAGGGGAGGGGGATCCCAGCCTCTCCATGACATGCAGAAAGGTGTGGCAATGTTGCAGCTGGATGATTCACTTAGAGTTCACTTCCAGTTATCAATAAAATAGCCACAAAGTGTAGTTTTAAAGTAAAGTGAATCAAGGCTAAAACAATTTATTGAATTAAACATAATTCAATAAATTATGTTTATTTATTGAATTTATGTTTATTTATTGAACATAAATTATGTTCAATAAATAAACAATTATCAATTAATCTTGATTAATGACAATTAATCAAGATTAATTGTCATTTGTCGCGATTAATCGATTACTGAAACAGTTTTGTAATCTATTGCAAAGCGTGTTTTTCAGCTTCTACTTATTTGTACTTGCCAATCAGTGGCAAGGAAAATGAATGGCGCTCCTGGATTGGTTGCTTTACAAACGGCAGCCTGTGGTGTATTAAGGTTTCTCTGCTTCTCAAGCTACATTTTCTTTCAAATATTTAAAGTATGCTCTATGAAGAAATTCACAGTTAGGCAAATGTTTTAATGAATAGATTTGGAGTCACAAAAATGGCAAACTATTATTGTAAAAGTTACTTATTTCTGTACTTCCATCTCTAAGCTTAACTTTATTGCCACACTGCAGTACCTCTAAAAGGGCTCCTTTATGTTCCATTGCTTGTGTACGGTTGTCTGCCTGGTTTACAGTATCCAAACAGTATCTAAAGTAGGGCGCGTCTTTCATTTCAACCAAATTGAAAGTATCCAACAATACAGACACTGATAGTGACATAAAGTTTTGTCATTTCATCAGAAAACACACTTTCATCCATATCAGGTGAAGCGAACCATCACACCATCACGTGAAACTACTGAAACTACTTTCTGCAAATATATGAAGCAGTTTAAAAAAAAAAAACAAAAAAAAAAAACGCAAAAGCAGAAACAAAACCACGTCCAACGTGATTTACCAGCAGATGCACAAAATCGCAGCAGCTCTGTCGTATCATTGGGGCTGAACATGAGGTCAGACGCCCCAAGCAGCTTTTTCACTCGTTTCATTTGTAGTGATGGAATTCCTCAGATGACATCATATTTCTAAAGCTCGCTCTGTCAGGATTTTCACTCCGCAATCACATACACACACACACACACACACACATTATGAAAGCATATTAGATGCAATCCACGTCCCGTCCTGTGAGCCGCGTTATCTGTAAGATAGTCCCGACGTGTCCCTACACACACATGAACAAAGTGGGAAAGACAAATCTGGATCCTCTCCAGAAAACACACAAGCCCTCATCTTTCTTAATGCGACTGCAGCATGTGAAGAGTGTCAAAAGATCACTTCAAATGGCTTTTGACTTAAAGAGAGGAAAATAAAGAGAAGAGAGAGGAGAGCAGGGGGTGCGGGAAGGAGGGAAAAAATAACTCTTGGCTAATGCCTCAGGAAAAAAAAAAAAAAAAAAAAAGATTACAACGCTCTGTTTGGGGCTTTTTTGCGCAATATGGAGAGATTAAAGAAAACACAGTTGACGTTTACTTTGGATTGATCTCTGGGCATGTCTGCGCCTCGAGAACAAAGAGGAGAAAAAAAAGAGAAATCACACTGAGCTCAGCAAACCAAAAACAGTCCAATTAAATCCCGCTGGGGGAATCAAAAAGAACACATTTGCATAAACAATAAATGTCTTCTGAAACATTTTTGTTTATTTGAAGTTAGCGGAGCGCTGAGATGTGACGGGGATGAAGAAGCTGCTCAGTGTGAAGTGTCCAAAAACAAGTATTCACACCTCTGTGAGTGTCTCCTTTAGTCACATTAAACAATCAAAACATGTGTTATAAGAATGGACTAATGACTGCAACTAACCATTATTCATTTCATTAACATAATCAATAGAATGTTAAATTTTTCTCATAATTAATCGATTAATCAGATAAAAAAATAATCACATCATGCACATTTTTTCATTTAACCATTTAAGCCTTTTTATGAACTGTTAGAAATGCACTGAAAGATGCGAGTAAACAAATAATAAATAAATATTTCATTGCCTAAAATGTTTGTACACACTCTCAACACACTGGTGAGAGTGTGTTGTTCTTTAAGCAAATTGACTTTCTTGGAGTCCATATAGTCCAGTTTGCGATAAATCAACTTCCAAATTAGGTGATGATTATTTCAATAACCAATTTATCACGATTCATCTGATTAATCGTTTTTAGACCTGGAAACCTCTTGATTTTTATCCCAATTTGTCAAATTAAACTGCTAACAAAACAAAGCAAAGCGGTTCATCAGTGTGGAAATGTTCTACTTTTTTTTTTTTACATCGATCAGCTGCTCTGACTCAGACAGATGGAGCGCCTTTCACTTGTCACAGATTCTTAATTAGTTTTATATCTGGGCTTTGACAGGCTGTGAAGAAGGTGACAATTGTTTTCATAAGGCTTCATACGCACAACATGATGCTGCCACCGCCATGTTTCACCATGGGGGCAAATAAACACACTGAAATTTGTGGTTGTGACATGACAAAGAGTGGAAAACTTCAACAACTATATGTTTTACCCAGTGTATTATAAGCCTGGCCTGCCACCAGGCTTTACATGCCCCACCAGGCTTGTTTGTTTTAAAAGTTATTTTTTTATTTATGTACCAGAAACCATTAACAAGAATAAAAGCCTCAGCGCTCGCTCAACACAAACCTAAAAAAGTGCAACTCCTAGAGGTTTACCCTGAGTGCGCAGTGAGACGGATGAGAGAGCATATATGTTTCTAGCCAACTTTTAATATTAACACAACATGGAGGGTGGGCCACTGGCGACCAGGCTTAGCAAGTTTTCTGGGGGAAACCCTGACCTCCAATTCTGACAATTCAAGCATCTTAACAAAAGCAACAACTAAAATGTGGATTTGTGTTTTTTTGCTTGTCTTCTCAAACAGCTCCATCAGTGTTACCAGAGATAACAGAGGGCGGGGCCCCACATCCTACCTGTGGGCTGAGTGGTGGGCAGCCTGGCCGGTGAGACGCAGAGCGGCAGCAGGAAGGAGAGCCAGAGTGAGCACCACAGAGCCGTCATGCCTCTGGACGGAGGGGCCCGACGCAGAGAAGCAGGGACCGACGCCAACTCAGGGCCCATCTTCCACCATCTGCATGCTGTCTCGCTGAACGCAGGCCGCAGACAACGGAGGGCCCGATCACTTCCCGCCTCCGACCTTCAAAAAAGAGAGAAAAAAAAAAAAGGACAAACATGGAGTCAGAAAATAGAGGCGTTTAGACGTCTGGGTATTCGTTGCGAAAGAAATCAACATCAAGTCAAACCAAAAGCTGAAGAAACGCCTCTGGCTCTGTACGCACCATCCAATATTTTGACATAACATTCTGTACAGATTTTCAAGATTAGAGTGGAAATCCCTCCTCGTTGTTTTGCTCTTGCGGCACACCTGACTGTTGAGGTGGGTTAGCAAAGATTCGGCTCAGAAAAAGAAAAAAAACAGCCATGTACCAAAATCCCATAACCTACAAAACGAGTTTATTAAGTCATCTTCAAACTGCACTAATAGAGCGGATTTGTGTATTTCTGGAGCTAAATAACCTTTCGCAGGACTCCGCTGCTGCTTGGGGGAAATTCCTCTCCGTGGTCTGGCAGCTGATTGATGAGAAACTGCGGCTCGTCCAGCAGGAATACCCAACTTTAGAAGTCAGTGTGAGTTAAGTGTGAGGAGCAGGAGGGAGGCAGAGACACGGCAGGTACAGAGCGGGATGATGAAGAGCTCTGCCCTCTGTTTGTCTAAGCGGGGAGAGGCTGGAATGTACCGAAAGCTCTGAGTGAAGTGCCCAAAAAAAGCAAAGTACAAACCGCCCAGTCCGAGTAGTCGTACTACCACTGGTGGCTTTAACCTTAGCTGGTCTCCCTCCATGCTTAGAATGCTCTAGGCTACTGGTTCTCACATGTTTTATGACAAGACTGCAAGTACAGAAGAGTGGTGCAACAGAGATGTTTTAGTCTGTTGTGTTAAAAATTAGAAAAAAAAAGACATTTCTGCAAGATTTAAATATATGTTGCATTTTCATTCAAGACGGTTTCCAAGCTAATGGCTAATTATTCTGCTAGGCTAGGCTGTTTTCTCACCTAATACTCCAGTAGACTGTTTGACTGGGGACCATTTTTCACACTGCATGGTGTCAAACTAATAAAACCTTTTAAAGAGCCTGTTCCCCTCCTCGCCTGTGGTGGCACTGCAGGAAGAACAACTGGAGGAAACAACATGAATACCTCATATGAAGACATGAGCGCAACTTCCTTCTACGCAAAATGTTAATGAAAATAGAGCGGCGTCAGATTTGAGCAGTTTTAGATTTCTTAGGTTTTCAATAGACATTCCTCCTGTTAGCTCTAAACTTGCGTGTTTGTTTTGGTTGTATTGACCAAACCGAAGCCCCCTGACCAATCCCTTCTGCTCCTCCTCCGGAAATACAAACAGCACAACATATTAATAAATATGTGTTATTAATATTACTCCAGTTTTATTTATCAAACCGATACCAATGTATTAAAAATCACCCAAAAAAATCTGCTAATACCAATACTGATACTGTGCATCCCTAATTTCGTTTTGTTTATCAGCTCTACATCACTGTTTAAATGCTTTGCAAACATATTCATTTAGTTTCCCACATCATGAAGAATAGCAAAAAGAAAACTACTTATAAAAGGAACGAAGGAAGACGTCCTACTTAAAGTTCCCTTTAAATAGGAAATGAAATTGTTCCATTTAAACGGGAATCGGTAACACTTTATTTGACGGGTTATGAATAAGACTGTCGTGACGCCGTCATAAACACCTGTCATGAATATGAGTAAGTCTTCATGAATATTTATGACTGTTGTCATAAAGTGTCATTCAGTAAATAATGACACAATAATAAGTGTCATTGCACTTATTATTGTGTCATTATTATTACATTATTACACTTATTAACACTTCCAGTGTTAATAAGTGTAACTAAGCCATTCTGAAACATGCTCAGAATGGCTTAGTCAAAGTCCAGAGCTAAATTCCAATTGAGAATCGAGCAAGACTTGGTAATTGATGTTTACAGACAGAAGAAAATCCTGAATCGTTTTCCTCCCACTTCACAATTATGAGCTGCAGTGGAGAAGGTCCAGAAGTGTGAATACTTTTACAAGGTGCTGGAATTGCTTTTGTATTTCCTTTGTTAAAACTGACACCAACCTTTCTACTGAGCATCACTTAAATCAGCAAGACACACCAAAACTTTGGGTGCACACAGAGGTGTGTTTTCTACACACATACAGTCCAGAAAAAAGCTTGTGTTGTCTTTCCTCCTAACCGCGCTGTTTTCCTTTCCCTGCGGAGGAACCGTGACACATTCCTTACTCAGCACAAACTGTGAGACTTTGGTTGCACCTTATCAGTTTTCTGCACAGAACTTAGACCACTTAACAAGACACACACACACACACCAACCCACCCCGCACACACACACATTGTCCTAATCTAAGCACTACACCTTTCATGCTTGCACATCCCGCAGCCTTTCATATTCTCCACACCTCTTCTTCTCCCCTCTAAGCCCAACGTGGGTTTGTGATAAGACTCCGAGTACGCCACTAAACGCCGCTGCTTTGGTTCGCTTTGACAAGCACAAAAACATCCATGCTGCAATAACAATAAAAATTGAATAATCTCAGCTTTTCTTTTTCTTATATATATATATATATATTCACCGTGACTTCAGAGATCTGTTTGGACAAGTTGCAGGCAGCCTCTCAGCCATGTGAGACAGTAACAGCTCTGATTGACTAATGGAGGTAGTTTAGATGAAGACGTGGGGGAGAAAGCAAGTGTTGCGTGTGACAGATGGCATTAAGTTGAGACAAATCATCATTCCCTGAAAGAGGAGCGGCTGATTTAAGTCTTCTTTTGACTACAGAGGAACTTCTCACCAACCGTTACGAGACAAACAGAGACGCAACAACTCGACAGAGAGCTGGCTTTTTCTTTCTCAGTTCTGACCTTTGACCGGAGGTCAAATGTAAAATAAAGGTCTTCCCCCCCTCCCCCCCCCATTTAATAAATCAATCATCTTTTAAAAGAAAGTGCAGCATGTGAAACATGGTAGAAAACCCCCCAAAACTTTGTGAAAAAAGAAAAAAAAAATTGGAAATCCATCCCGGCCTGATTAGTGAATCTTTACTGATAAACTCATCAACTTCTATTGAAACTAGATCTCAGTGAGGAGTTCAAAAGCAGTTGTTATGCTAATAATTGACTTAAAGCGTGGAAAGAAAAACAGAACCAGAGCGGTGAATAAAACATGAACATTAATCATGCAGAACTATTTTCATACTGTTAAAGCTTAGGGGCAGAAAAGGGGCTCCGAGAACAGTTCAGAACTCCGTCACTACCTCCTCCTCCTCCTCCTCCTCCTCCTCCTCCTCCTCCTCCTCCTCCTCCTCCTTAATGAGGATCAATTCAACAGAGTCACACTTCTCCAGAGCAGGAGGCAAACCCAGTAGTTGGGCTGCAGTCATCAGCTGAAGAGGCGTTTGGAGTAAAAACGGAGCTTCAAGGTTCCAAAAAGCCGAGGATCAGCCTCACATCAGAACTGCTTTCTGTCATGAACACTCGCCTTCCTGACCTGTCGCCTCTCCAACCACTCAGACAGCGCCACATCAGAGCGCCAGCCTTCAGCGACAAGAGATATTGATCAGCTGAGAGGCAGGGGGAGTGCGTGTGTGTGTGTGTGTGCTTTCTGCTTCAGGCTGCACAGAGACCTCCGACTGAGGAGAGTCAGGCTCACCTCAGGCTGACACAGCTTTACTCGTTCACACACACACTGAAGAATGAACAGGACGTCAACTAATGCTATGCATCACAGCGGCTCAATAAACACTCCTACAAACTATGCTGCCTCACACACACACACACACACACACTCATGTTGTCACCTTCCTTAGAACACTAATATAGTGTTCTAAGACGGGGTTTTTTTTGCCAAAAGTGATTTTTTTGTTGTTGTATAACTCATCTTTTAGCAACAAATGACTCAACCCATTACTTTAGGAAGGTGATCGTATTTATATTTCTCATGAATATGAATTAAGTTGCAAAACGTATGTGATGGAAAACGCACCCTGAAACTATACTGAGAAATGGTAGTGGCAGTACGATGCTGCGGGGCTGATTTGTTTCAGTTGATCAGAGGAGGAACAGAGCTCAACACTGATGAATCCCAGGAGATTTAAACAGACGTGTTTACAATGGCCTAATCAAAGTCAAAAGCCAACACCTATTGAAAACCGGTGACAAAAATTAGAAATTGGTACTTACAGAAGCTATTCATGAACTTGAGCTATTTTGCAAAGACGGCACAAGAATGGAAATGCACTACACACTTTTCAGATTTTATTTTTTTTGTAATTTTGATTTTATTTTCCTTCTATTTCACAGCTATTTACTTCATTGTGACGCTCTGCCACTTAGAATCCAGTTAAAAAAATACATTGAATTTGTAGTTGTAATATATATATATATATATATA
>CAEGAE010069961.1:0-41911 GCA_903067095.1 Girardinus metallicus | reverse complement strand
ATATTTTTTTTTTTTTTTTTGTCAAAATGTTTTACTCTTCACAGGGCCTAGTTTTAGCTTCACCTGGTTCAAATTCTTTAAAGAGAATATAGAAAAATTCTATATTGTTGCTTTATTATTTTAAAAGAGAAGTAAATTGTTTATTTGCATCGTTTAATGTATTTATGATATTGTATGAAAAGAGCTTAGGAGGCAACATAAATTTGAAGAATGTGCCAATTTCTCCCATCGGATTAATCGATTACTAACATAACTGTTACCTGCAGCCCCGGCTGTAGCTAAACAAATATACTTTGTTTTTTGAAAGATGAACTTTTGTTGAATATTTTAGATGCTTTCCTTTCAATCAGTTTGTCTTTTTCTTAAAACTTTCTTCCGTGACGAGTTAAAGTTGCCTGGGTTTGCCAGACTTCCAAAGAAAAGTTTCCGGTTTCGATGAAAAACTGTTTTCCTAAACCTGTATCTTGTTTTTGTTCTGTTTCAGCAGTAATGTGTCCCTGTACTTTTCATCACCACACATTAGTCATCCCTCGCCCTGTAGTCACGCGGTTCCTCTCTTCATCCTGGGTCAGCGGTTTTTCCTTGCCAGTCAGTTTGTGCACACAGTTGGTTCTGGATTCTGTTGTGTTTGCGGTTGCATAATAAAGACTTTTACTTCTCTAATCCTCTTGCCTCCAATCATGTAGTTTTTATTTGCTTCTTATTACTATAAAAAGCTTTTTTTTTCCGGACAGGAGCACACCCTCGTATAATTAAAATTTTCTTCCACAAAACAAATATTATACACTGTGACTAATTTTTAATCGCAGTGTTGCAACTCAGTAACTCATAGCAACGCCTCTAGTAACTCATATTTGTTGTTTCCTGTTTGACTTTAATGTGAATTTTGGCCCAGTTTTCTGCGCAGCGTTGGTGTCATGGCCCAGTTTCGGCCGGGTTTTGGCCCGGCTTTTGCCTTTGTTTAGAGACGAGTTTATGGACAACACAGCTCATCCAAATCACCACTCCTCCACCACCGTGCTTTATCATCATTTTGTCATTTGTCATCATTTTGTGCCCTTTTTTGTCCAGAAACAATATTTTTCCCCTCGTTTAAAACTCTCGCTCGGTCCACATTGTCCCAGAAGCTTTGGATTGGTTCTGGAGTGTTTTTCATGGCTACTGATTTTTTTTTTGTTTGTTTGTTTTAATTTTTGAGATTGGCAGCTTCCTGAAAAACAATATTTTTGTGGAAGTAGTTTTAGATATAACTTTATTTCTTGAACAGTAGCATTTGATTCTCTGAGGTCATTGCTGATGCCTTTCCACCCCGGCGTTGTGCAGACTGGTCAAACTGATGTCGAAGAGTTTTGAATTATGGGGTCTGCTTAGTTTTGTTTTTCCCTCATACATTTTTAATTTTTTCTTGTTTAAATCAGGGGTTTAAAGCTTTACGTCAAATAAACCAAAATCGTAAAAGCAAAACTACATTTTATTTGAAAAGTAGATGTTACACTTACCAAGGATTTTGGACATTTTCTATTCTAAAAAAAAATGCGTTTAGTTTTCAAATTATTTTAGGCTCGGTTAAGTAAATTTATTTTCAGTTATTAAAATCAAGATTTGAGTTACTTTTTTTAAAACGCTTGCTATATGTAGCTGAGTTTAGTGAATTAAATAAAAGAAGCAAACTTTTAGTAAAAGTCTACAAATATTATAAAAGTTTGGTTGTAAAAAGACAAATACTTTGTGTTGTATTTAACATTTTCAACTATCAGTAATAATTTTAATAATAATAAACTAATTTGTATCGCTATTGAACAGCAGCGTGGGGCCACAAAAAAACCAGTCCAAGGTCCACAATTTGCCCCCGCGCCACACTTTGGGCATCCACAGTTTAAACCATCTATTTTGGCTTAAACCAAAATAAATAAATGAATATATAATGTGGATTGTTTGTGTTTTTGTTAAATTTAGAAGATTTGACCGCAATAAGTTAAAATGCATAAATTTGTACAAACAAATAAGGGTTTTCTTACTGTTTTACCAACAGTAAGACATTAAGAGACTATATTTTTGTCTCTTAAAAGGATACAAAAAACTAATTCCACCTGTTTAACTCATCTACTTGAGTCCTAAAATGGTTCTGATGGGAAACAGAGCGATTACAATACCTAAAAATGGTATTATTAGACCTAAAAATGACTTCTTTTTTTTTTTTTTTTACTTATGTAAATTTGTTTTAAAATCGATGACTGGACCGATGATTGAATGGTTGCAGATGTATAAATGTCCAAACCTTACAGATTATGAAAGCAAACCTCCAGAAGGGGAGGTGGAAGAATGTGACGGTAAGCAACGTGAGTCACTGTAAGGAGTGAATAACTGAACTGATGAGTTTCGTTCAAAGTATTTCCAAGGTTTTGTTTTTTATCGCAAATGCTTCAGATCATCAATGTGGAAAACTAATTTCATCCTAATGATCAATAAATGTAAAATCAATCTGTTACATCTCTGTGGGAAAAGGCTGATCCTTTCTTCTTACTGCCTTTAAGTCCAGACTTTGACTAGGCCACTCCAAACTTTTAAGGCATTAAAAGGCAGACCTGTTGGTGCAGTGGCGCTCCCAAGGGGTGGGGATGAGGGGGCCAGGGCCCCGTCTTCAAAAACACTACCCACCCCATCATCCCTTCAAAAGAATAGTGTCTTCAATGAAGACGTAAATAAAAACCCCAATAAATTCTCATATTATATATATAGATATAATATGAACTTTTTTTTTTTTTGCATTATTTGAGGTCTGAAAGCACTGAATTTTTTTTCCTTATTTTGACTATTTCTAATTTTCTGTGAATAAGTACAAAATTTTAGCTTGAAATTTCAGAGTCATGTTGTCAGTAGCTCATAGAAAAATTATTTTTATTTTTTATCCTAGTTGAACTATTATACTGTCCCTTAAATGGAGTAAATGACCTCCTGCTTTAGATGTTGTTCTGGGTTATTTTGTGACCTCCTGGAGGCGTCTTAAATGGGATTTTGTAGTCATTTTCCATTTGTTTTTCATCTTTTCATATATTTTTTTTTTAGATTTTGGCATTATGTGTTGTTTTGTGAGATCTTTTAGCCTACTTCATGTTGTCAGACAGATGACGCTTAAGTGATTTTTTGATTCAACAGCTTACATAGCAACCAGACTTTGGGTGTAACATGTGAAATTGACCCAAAAATGGGATTAGTCACAGTTATTCATAATTTAACACAACTGAACTTTCGCAATGGGTCGGGCTGAGCTTTTTGCCCTACAGTAAATTTAATAAAAAACAGCTTTTGGTGTTAATGAAGTGAAGCAAATCCAGAGGAAATAAGAATAGTTGATTAAATAATTAATCTGGAATTTTAAAATAAAAGCATCTTCTTCCAACATAACAGTTTAAAAGATTACCACAGAAAACCTCCAGTCTTTCCAGCAAACTTAAATTTGGGCTTCAGAGTTGTCAATCATTAGTCGCTCCCCACCCGGTTTGGTCTCACTTCATTTTTTTTTTCTATCTTTGCCCGCTGACGGTTACAACGTGACATAAAGGCCAGATGCATGTTGCGTAAGTTGATCCCTCATGAGTGCTGCTGTCCTCACTCAGCACAAAACTCCAAGGTCCAACCATAGTTAGCGATCCTTCTCCAGCAGAGACAGTCCTTCCTGACCAGGTCAGCAGGTAAGATGGTTCTGTTTTCACCTTTCTGCTGCAGATCTCTGATCACTTCAGGAAGCAACGGCGCTCATTTCTGTTGAGGTCTCTCAAATTTAAGGTGTTTTCATTTTTTAAGCATTTCCGATCGAAGCGATTGGTGAAAAGTTTTCTGCGAAGCTTATTTAAGCTCGTCTCAGACTGCCTCTAGTTGCTTGACTAGTTTAGATTTAAGGTGGGTTTTTTTGTATAATTTAGATTTTTTCACTTTGACTCTGTTAGTTTCCATAAGAAGTGACAGTTTGGACGAAATATTGATCAACGCGCTCGAGGTTCAACTGGCACATGTGTTTTTTCTTCTTATGCTTAAATCCAAATCTATTCAATTCAGTTTATTCTTAGAGTCCAATTTACAAAAAAACATTTAAATTCAGTCCTAGATAGATTCAAACATAAATTAAAACGGCAATCTTTCTTTTAAGAAGATGATGAAATATAATATTCTATCAAGCGGACTGATTCGGTAGAGTGCTGTATCATTGCAGAGATTAATATGTTTTCTTTTTTCCGTTGTTTGGGTTTTTCTAGTATACAGTGCCTGTTTTGTGTTTAATATATTCTATATGTCGGGTTGATTGATGCTTAGCTGCTTATCGCCACCTTCCTAAAAGTCTTTTTTTTCTTTACCAGAAGTAATTTTTTTATTTTCCCTAAATCATGACTTGGGTCATTATTTTAGGAAGGCGACGATACGATACAGCAAAATTACTTTTTCTTCCAGCTACTCCTTTTCATTCAAAACTTTTGTTTATATCAACATGTGGCATGATAATTTTAAACTGTGAATGAATGAAGTAAATAATCGTTCAGCTATTAAACAGTGAGTAGTTTTCTTTCCGTACAAGTGCATTGATTAGATAAAATGTTGGGGTTAATAATTCAGCAGCAAGGTGTGGTTTAGAGTCGTTGAGACCGAAACGAGGAGTTTGTTCGATCGATTAACTCCTGATGCGTTTCTTCCTTTGCTTTGCCACAGATTAGAGCCTGAACAGCCTCAGTAAAGATGGGAGACTGGGGGATTTTGTCCACCTTGCTGGAGCAAGTCCAGTCCCACTCCACTGTGATTGGGAAGATCTGGATGAGCGTCCTCTTCCTGTTCCGGATCATGGTGCTGGGAGCGGGCGCCGAGAGCGTCTGGGGCGACGAGCAGTCGGACTTTATCTGCAACACCCAGCAGCCCGGTTGTGAGAACGTCTGCTACGACTGGGCCTTCCCCATCTCGCACATCCGCTTCTGGGTCCTGCAGATCCTCTTCGTGTCCACGCCGACGCTCATCTACCTGGGCCACGCCATGCACGTCATCCAGCAGGAGAAGAAGATGAGGGAGGCGCTGGCAAGCCCGGACGGGCCGCGGAAGCTCAAGCTGCCCAAATACAGCGACGAGAAGGGGCACGTCAAGATCAAGGGGAACCTGCTGGGCAGCTACCTGACCCAGCTCATCTTCAAGATCATCATCGAGGCCGGCTTCATTGTGGGACAGTACTACCTGTACGGCTTCGTCATGGTCCCCATGTTCGCCTGCCAGAAGAAGCCGTGTCCCTTCACCGTGGAGTGCTACATGTCCCGGCCCACCGAGAAGACCATCTTCATCATCTTCATGCTGGTGGTGGCCTGCGTCTCCCTCCTCCTAAACGTCATCGAGTTGTTCTACCTGATGGGCTCAAGGTGTCGATCCAAGCGCCGCACCCAAAGGGTCACGTCGGCGGAGAACCCTGCCAGCCTCTCGGGCCCCAGGTGGCCGACGACGGAGGACACGATGCGGCAGAACAAGATGAATATGGAGCTGGAGAACCACAGCGTGGGAGGCAGCCTGGACGGAGCCAAAGAGGAGAAACGGCTCCTCGGCGGACATTAGCTTCCCAAAATTACCTTGTTTCCAATACCTTCAAGAGACTCGAACCAGTGTGTTCGTTTAAAGAGAGTCGTTGTGCGATCGTGCATATTGTATACTAACAAAAATCACCATAAATATCCAATGGGAAGACTCACAGTAGCTGTGTTTCCGTTACAAATGAGCGCTAAGCTTTGTCGATATTCCACTGTTGCCAAAAAAAAACTCAATTTTGCAATTAAAATCACATGAATAAGTCATTAAAAAACATGCCGCTCCGTTATCCGCCTAACCCTTCCTGTTGTCTTCTTCGCTGTTGCCGGCAGTAGTAACATCTAGTTGTTGATCAAGTGACTTCTGTGATGCGAAAAAAAGTGTTTCCGATACAGTTTTGCTAAAACATGATATTTTTGAAAATTGACAAATTTATTTTTGTAATTCCAATTCACTCAATCATATGATCAATGGAAATGCAGCTATTGGTGAATTTTTCTTCTTGTTTCAACTTGAAATCTACTAATAAAAGTGTGCAATACTGATTTTATTTATACTTGTGGCTGGAAGAGTGAGAAGTTTGTTTAACGTGTTCTTTGTGTGTTTGTGACACAGATCTTTCCCATTAAAATATGGTTCCTGTACTATAATTGCAATGATTGGAGCAGAGATATTTTTGTATGTCTTTATCTCTTTCTAATAAATGATTGAAACTGAACAACGTTGTTTTGTTTTTTAACTATAGAAAATAAAGTAAGAAACAAAATTCTGAAGAATCTGAATAATAGTTGATCTATAAAATACTTAACTTACGTATTAGTGTGAGTTATTAATTCAAACTATACCAACATATTAGCTTTTTTCTCGCTCTCTGACTATAAATAATATCAAACATTTCCCGATTTAGCTCATTTAGCATGTTTTTAGCAGTTGGTATGGCTTGGGTCAAATGTTTTTGAGATCAGAGTTTTATGTCGACTTCATAAACATCAACTTTGTTGTCTTTAAATGCCTTTTTAAATAATTTTGCAGTATGCTAAGAGAATGATCGATTGACTTCCTGTCTTGAGATTCTCTTATCCCACATAATGTTTTTTCATTGTGACGTCACCCATGACATGAGGTGGACCAATCCCTCCTACAACAAAACACCCACACACCATGATGCGGCCACCCCCGTGCTTTCTAATTGCGGCTTTTCTGTAAAATGTAACAATCACTATGATGAAATTAAGTGATACATCCTTCAAAATGAAGGTCTTCAAACTGTACTCTAGCTTTTTATGTTGCTTTTTGAGTAACAGCCTCTTCCTTCCTGAACGGCCTTTTAGCTGATGTAAGCACAAAACTTATTTCTCTATGGAAATTTAAACCCTTAAAGTGTTTTCAGATCTGAGATTTGCTCAGATCTGGAGTGTCTCTAATTGACTAAAATCTTGTGAATCCTGGCTGTTATAGAAAAACATTGTTTCTTTAGTCAGAGGCTTCTTCAAATTTGATGTGATACTGACTGCTGCAGGAGATCTTTCCTGCCTACAGCCGTCAATGTCTACAATATCTCTTTGAAAAAATGTAATTAATATGACTTAAAGCAATATTTAATGTCCTTTTTGGAACAATAAAGTACTTTTGCATTGAACTGAATTGAACTGAATTAATCTGAAGCTCACAAAGCCCTAAGATATTCATCTGAGCATTTTGAAATTTAGTGTTTGTCCACTTCTGAACATTTTATATATATATATAAACATAATTACAGTTTTTGCTACATCAAGTAGCAGCAGTGGTAGTAAAAATAGGTCCATAAAGACATAGAATAACCCAAGACAGTTTGATTTATTTGGAGTAAAATTATAGCAGTGACTGACATTTGCAGTCAAAAGTTATGCTTGCTATAATTTTTACACTATAATTCAGCAGGTGAGGAACATATAAAAGTGTAAAATGTCACTCTCACTGCGAATGAGACGGAGCTGATTATGTTAGCGAGACAAATCACCTCTATAACCGTTGAATATTGCCTATAAACTTCCATCTGTACTCAGTTTTTCATGTTTAATATGTTATAATGGACAATTTCTGTCAGAACAATGTGGTTTTTGCCTTTTACAGTCTAAACTCTGTTATTAATTTACAAAAAAAAACTCCTCACTTTTAAGATCTGTATCTCGCATCGTCCTGAAATAGAACTACTCATACAGTTGAAGCAGAAACATGTTTTTTTTTAAACTGCTGCCAATCATTAACTTTCACAATCTTGTCAGAGCTCAGCCCAAATGTATCATTTCCAGATGTCACAACAACGTGACGGCTCAAGCTGTTGTGCAACAGCATCTAATCTAAAGTTCAAGGTATCGTCCACGAGTTTGACTCGGAGCAGTGGACGCTGTCATTCAGCCTCAGCGCCGGTGGCCAGTCAGTTTGTCTTAGAAGACGTTTTAAATCAAAGGTAAGGGGGAAACAGATTTTTTTTATTTTCTTTATCATTTCCGTACCAGGAAATAGGATCAAGTGTAAAACCTGTTTATTTTTGGAAGGATAGAGAAAAATGTATCTAAGCCTGGCAGGTGTCTTAACCTCACATTGATATTTATACATAAAGTGTTTTAAGCGTGTCTGTGTGCATGTTTGTTAAAAGTAGGACTAACTAAGCAAAATATAAAATTTGAGTTTTACAGTTTTTCTTTGATCAGATTCAGCTGTTCTGATTAGTTGGGATAACACAGCAAACATTAAATAACCTTCTTATGATTTAAGATGAATGTGGCAGTAAATTAAAACATTAAACCCTTAAAAATTGCTTTTTGATGCCAAATGTGACCAAATATTTTTTCACAATCAGTTCAGTGAGATCGTACTAGGGATAAACTTGGTATATTTTTGTATAATTTTATCAAACAAGCGCTCCGTAGATAAAACATGATGCATTACTCTTCGTTATAAAGCTTAAAAAAACTATTTTTCCTCTGTTTGTTTGTTTAATTTTTGACTGAAATAACAAATAAATGAGATTTGATTATTTCTGATTTTGCAAACTACTGTGTGAATTGTGTGCAGAAGCCATGGGAGAGTGGGGATTCCTGTCCACTCTGCTTCATAAGGTGCAGACCCACTCCACTGTGGTGGGAAAGGTCTGGCTTAGCGTGCTTTTCATCTTCAGGATCATGGTGCTTGGAGCGGGAGCCGAGAAGGTCAGACTATGATATTTAAGCTTATAATTTTTTAAATATTACCTAATTTTCTCCCAATTTTTTGTGTGTAAACTATAATGTATCTATGACAGTAATGTGTCCATCGTTTAAGTGCGTAAACAGCTCTCTCTGGTGGCTAGCTATGTATTCTGAAGCTAACTTACAGCTAATGTCACATTTACACCAAATGTGTGAACAATAGTGTAAAAGCTGTGAATTAATCATTAAATAGAAGCTTATTGTAACTATAACAATCTTTCCTTGTGAGCTTAAGAGCTCAAAATTAACCAGTTTTACTCATTAATAATTTATTTTATTCTAAAAGCAATTATTCAAACATCTTTCATAGTTTGTCACATTACCAACACAAATTTAAATGCAATAATTTGAATTTGAAGTGATAGAACAACATAATTAGTGAAGTGGAAATAAAATCCTATTTTTTCTCCAAATACAGATTTAAAAAAACTCTGAAGTTTGGCTCCCTTTCAAACATAGTAGTGGCAGAATCATGCTGTGGGGATTCTTTTGGGTATAAAAAAATATAATCTGAAATTACACATTTTACATATCCTCACTTTATTCCTCAATACGTTGAAGGTAACTAGATTGTCTTTCTGTGTATCAAATGAAAAGGGACTGAATACATATGGATGCCACGTTTTTCAGGTTTTTGTGTGCAAAATTATAAAAAAAACACAATTTTATTCTTTTCTTTATATTCCTCTTCTCTGTCGTAAATAAAATCCCACTTCAATAAATCAAAGTTTACGGTCGTCAAAGTGACAAAATGTGGAATTTCAAGGTTTGTGATTGATTGTTGGCTACTTTTTGTTAATGTGATTCTGATTCATGCATAATTATAAAAGAGTTGAGTAGTAACCAGTTACATTTACTCGATTACATTTACTCCAGAAACTTTTTGGAAAAAAAAAACAAAAACTTTCAGTTGTATGTTTACTATGCTGTACTTTTTACTTTTACTTGAATAATTTTGTTATGTCTCTACTCTGACTTGAGTAAAATTTCTGAGACCCACTGAATGAAAAACAAACACGTTTTAACCAAAAATTCACCAGACAGACACAAACCTTCAGTTTTTGTTAAAGTTTCATCTGTTTTTTTTTATTGAAAGAAACTGATTTGGAAACATTTTCTTTTGCCTGATTTTGTTATTTTTTGCCATTTTGGTCTTTAAAATATCAAAATTTCCACTTAAATGTATATTTTGGTCCGTCTGATGATGATTAAATATTAAATGACTGATCAGCTACTCAGTACTTTTTACCAAATATTTTTTTACTCTTACTTGAGTAATTTCTTGGATGGCTACTTCTTACTTTAACTTGAGTAATTGATGTATTGCGACTCTTACCTGAGAATAACCTTTGATACGCTGCCACCTCTGATAACAATAATAATAAAATCTAGTTTTAACGTTGCAGGTTTGGGGTGATGAACAGTCCAAAATGGTTTGCAACACCAAGCAACCTGGTTGTAAGAACGTCTGCTATGACCACGCCTTCCCCATCTCGCACATTCGGTTCTGGGTTCTCCAGATCATCTTCGTCTCCACGCCAACCCTGGTCTACCTCGGCCACGTCATCCATGTCATCCACAAAGAGAAAAAGCTGAGAGAATACATGGAAGCCCACCCCAGCCGGGGGATTGTGAAGGGACCAAAGTACTCTGACGAAAAGGGGAAAGTCCACCTCAAGGGCAACCTGCTGGGAAACTACATGACCTCCATCTTCTTCAGAATCCTCCTGGAGGTAGGCTTCATAGTGGCGCAGTACTACCTGTACGGGTTCGTCATGGAGCCGCAGATCGTCTGCTCCCGGGCGCCGTGTCCCTTCACCGTCGAGTGCTTCATGTCCCGGCCCACGGAGAAAACCATCTTCATCCTCTTCATGCTGGTCATGTCCTGCGTCTCGGTGGTGCTCAACGTGGTGGAGATCTTCTACCTGGTGTGCACCAGGTCGTCCAAGCGGAAGTCCAAATCGTTGCAGACGACAGCCATCGCCATCCACCCGCGTTTCACCACCGACAGCATGATGAAGAACGAGAAGCTCGGCCTCCATGACTCCAGCACGGCTTGAGGGACGACGTTGGGTAGATTCACCGAGTCTGTTGGCGGCAGGCCAGGATGAGCGGTGACTACACTGCAAAAACACAAGATATTACAAAGCCTTTTTGGTTTGTTTTTCAGTGCAAATATCTTAGTGCAGTTCAAATAAAAAAAACTAATAATTAGGTTTTCAGCAAGATATAAGAGCTTGTTTTATGTTGCTTTATGACTTTTGTGTTTTTATAATGTGAAGCACTTTAAAATGCTTTGCTGCTGAAATGTGCAATACAAATAAACTTGATTGATTATTTTAAGTAAAGAATTCCTTAAAGCTGCAGTATGTAACCGTTATAAAAAATATTATTTTTACATATTTGTTGAAACTGTCAAATCAAGCCCCTCGGCCTTCTCCCAGTTCTAACTGGAAGCAACCAATCAGAGCCAGGAGGCGGATTTTAGCGCTGTCAATCACCTTCATTGCTCTGTGCTATCCTGCAGCTAGCAGAGCCTGTTGTGAAAGCTAAGGCTAGTTAGCATGGCCACCAATGATGGCGGACAAGACACTGGGGCTTGTACTGTTTCATCAATTTTAATTAAATATTGACTTAAAATAAGATCTTACATCTTGCTGAAAAGTCACTTGTAAGTTATTTAAAATGTTTTAAGTGTACTAAGATAAAAATACTAAATACAAATTGTGTGTTTTTGAAGTGCACAAAGGTTAAATTTGTAAGAAGAAATGGCCCATTTGTACAACTGCAGTTACAGAATACAGTGCTGTTATTTATAAGGTATTAAATTACTGAATATATGCAAATTTGGAGTTCTAGCTAGTTCCTGTTTAATAAGTAACAAACTTAAATATCTAGTAGCTTTGATGTCAATGATATTGTGAAGAAAAAATGGTTTTATTTGGTGTTTGCTTTGTGTTTTGTACATATTTGTATCAGGGTCACAGCTCTTCTGCAGGAAGCTGCACCTGTTTGTTTTTTAAATCTATTTGTTTGCTCTACAAGACCTGATTATACATTTTTAGTAAATCGTTTTGGTTGGCTTTCTTTTTATCAAGAAGTTTTTTTTTTCCTTTTAACATAACTAAATTCATGCAATACAAAATGTATAATTTTATGTCCCATTTTGTAAAATAAAATTATATTTTCTGAAAGGTTAATTGACCTCATTAATTTGATATGTGAATATGATGCCATTTACTGGGATGCATCTGCAAAATGAAACTTTATTCTGAATTTACAGCACATACAGCGGATATAACATCACAACCCTCCATGCCAGAGTGGCAGCGAGTAATAAATGAAACTGAGATCAATTATTTTCAAACTTTGTCTGCCTTGGGCTGTCCAGAACATTTTAATTGTTCTATCATTCTGTTAATTTGTATGGATGTTTGGCCTCGTTGTGATGCTGAAAAATAAAAATCTCTCTAATTTTCAGCTTTCTAGCATAAACCTGGACGTTTTGGGTCAAAGTTATCATTAAGGATAGTCCACTGACCTTTCAGTTTTTAAGACTTTTTCTCCATCATTTTTTTTTTTTTTTGGTCAAACTCAAGAGGTTTAGCAAAAGAATATAAGCAAAACACTAAAGAAAGTACAGGACAGTGGTGGTTCCTGCTAGCTAAAAAGTTACCTAACCTTGATGCACTAAATATAAAAATGTATCCCGCTAATATTGAAGCACTGAAAGAAGACGGTATTTAGTGGAAGCTAATGCTAAAGCGCTAATCTCAACCATACTTATACAAAATGGCAAAAAATCTTACAAGCTGTGGTACCTTCAACAGGGTTAAATTTGTTGTTACACACGTTTGCTCTTCAGGAAGTGGCTCTTTGTAACAGACCTTTCACTCAAGGCTTCGTTTTTGTAACTGTTGAGTTTTGCTAACTCTGTTGCTAATTTTGGCTAATTGCTTTCACTCAGCGAGCACTCCAGACTCTAATAGATTTTAAACTATTTACTGCAGGTAACGTCTTCTGGGTGCAGAATAAGTCATTTACTCCACCTCATCATGGATGGAGAACAACGGGACCGCTGCGTACCCCCTTCAAAATAAGAGCATGACTATAAATGTCTAAAACTTCAACAGTTGAACTTTATTCAACTGAAAGTTTACAAAACAACCAAGTAAATTAGCGATTTAAAATTTACCAGGAAAAATTTATTTAGCCTTAATTAAAATTAGCCTAATGTTAACAGATATTTAATTTTAGCATATTGACAGATTAGCGGAAGTGTGGCCACTGCAGGTACAGAACATGAAATGATTACAAAAGCAAGTAGGGCCCAAATAAAACCTTAGCAAAGTGTTACAGGTGAGTTTTTTTCTGCTCAACCTCTGCAGCTAACACTTCCCTAGCTACCCTGATTGAACACACTAAATACCCATCACTTTCACCTCCTTTGTGTTTTTGTTCACTGTGTTCTCTTCTCTCCATACCAGTTTGTGTATTTCGGACATTTTTCAAATCTTTTCCCTCTAGTATTTTTGTTCCCCTTGTATTTTTTGACTCCTTCTGCCTCTCTTGTACTGACCTTTGCTTTTCTTTGAGCTGTGCATTTAACTTCATCCTGCTTAGTGCTTTTTTAGAAAAAAATAATCTGCTTCTTTGGAAGAAACATATTAAGAAATGCCTGATGATTCAAGGTATTTCTGCAGTTCTTGAAATCCCCTCTGTTTGCTGGAACATGAATCAGTTAACATTGATTTCACTCCTTAACTGGTGCATTGGTCAAGAGTTTGCTGACATCTCAAACACCAACTGAAAAGTTATGTGTAGCTTTACCGGCCAGAGGCAAAAAAACGCAGTGTGTTTGGAAACGTAAAATACTCACTAGCTCCCACTCACTGTTATCTATGTGGTGCAATATGTAAATTACAAAAAATTGCTGACACAAAATCTGTTGTAAATGTGTTACACTTTTACAGAACAGTTTTATCTTTAGGTGAGTTGTCAGTATGCTGTGAATGTGTTTATTTTATTAATTCACACTGACAGCACTGTGGAAAGGTTTTAATTCTTACCTTATTTCCGTATTTTTGTTAGAACTTTGAGTATTTTTTAACTGATTTTATATTCAATCAATTTTTTGCAAAGTTTTTGCTGTTCTTTCATTTAAATTCTTATATCCACAAAGGGGCCACTGTTGTGTCTCAACCCAATAATGATTTTAAATTGAATTTTTAGACATTTTATTACATTCACCCTTTCACACAAATATAACTCCTCCCCATGTTTTTAGTGAAATCTCTCAACAATAGGAAAGAGTCCACATTTTTACTAACAGAAAATATGATTTTGGGACCAACAAGGTTATTACTAAGGAGCAATTGGCCTAGAAATTTAGCATACGGTAGACAATAAACAACTATAAAGGATGATGCCTTCTTCAGCTATCTTCTTGTACACTTTCCAAACTTTAATTTCCTCTGGAAGTCACAGAACGTGAAGGAACCATGGAACAAACTGCTAACCTGGCTTTGAATAGCTGTACCAGAAAACTAGAAATTTGTGGTGTTTAGAAAATGCTTTAGTAAACGTGGGGTATCGGGGGTCATTGACTTTATGACTCCAATTCAGCAAAACAAGTGCGCCTTCACGAACGTGCATAAATTCATACACTGATTGGAGTCAACATCAAGATGTGGGAGGGCGAAATTTCCCTTTTCCAAAACAATCACTTGTTCCATTGAGTCACAGTCGGCTGATGCAACCATAGATAGAGCTGCATGGGGTGAATAAAAAAGGGAGACGTTTTTCATCCCTATTTATTTACCAATTTCATAGAACCTGGTGAATCATGAATCAATTGAACAAGTGGATATTTTCACTTACTGTTTCTCACTGGAACCCCTGCTGGCATTCAAAGTGCCTTTTTGTTGCCAAGGACACATTAACTATGAAAACCAATTTTCTAGAAAATCAGGCTCCCCTTTGGAAATGTTCTGAGTTTTCTGTGTTTTATTTATACAAAGTTTCTTTGTTTTTTCTATCACATTTTTGACTTTTCACACTCATAAACTTCCTTGTTTTTTCTAGAAAATTTCAGAGGTTAATCTCAAAATTTCTTATTTTTCTCCAGCTAAATTTTTGTCTTTTAAAACTCAGAAACTTCTTTTTGTTGTAGTTTTTTATATATATAAAATTTAAGCAATTAATCTCAAAATTTCATGTTTTCTGGTAAAAAATTTTATTTTTCAAACTGAGAAATTCCCGTGTTTTTTCTAGAAATGTTCTGAGATTTTTTTTTTTTAAAGAAATGTAATCCTTTTTATTCTATCTACTATGGCCCTACTTCGGCCTCGTAGGTACAGGTGTAGTCTAAGTGAGAATAGCGTTAACAGTCCACCCTTTATTGCTAGCATGTTTTAGCAATAAAAGACGTCAAACCAAATGGAATGCTACTTTTTATATATATTTTGTTCCAGTACATCCAAAGCACCAGTAGATGGCGTCCATAACACGCACAACGGGATTGTCCCGCCTCTTCGTCCCAGCTTCCGTTTCCTCTCAAAAAAAAAACAACAACAGACGTTAGTAGCTAAAGATGGCCGCCGCTACCATGGCGGGGCTCGACGCCCATAGGATGGAGAAGAAGAAGTTCGAGTACTTTTCCTCCATCAACAACATGGCCAAGAAGATCATGCAGGAGCGGGAGAAAATCAAAGCCGACTACGGCTCGTCGTGGGAGAAAATGACCCCGCAGGAGCAAGACAACGCCATTGATAACAGCATGATGGACCCTCATATCAGAGCCAGATACGCTATGCATAAAGTGGACCGAGAGGAGGTGGTCTGTTACCCCAAACTGCTCCTCCAGACGGGTCAGAAGATAGTCCACTTCGGTGAAGAGGTATTTAACATCATTTCTGTTTGTATTTGAAGGTTTTTATGGTTTTGTTGGTGTGGCTGCTAACAATAGCCACGTAGACGTAAAGTATTTCTTTGACGTCACAACAGATGTTTTCACGTAACGCCTCAAAGAATGAATAATAGCATAAATATTTAGTGCTTTGATTAGTATGTAGTCTTAATTATTTCCTCTTCTCGTAAGTAGTAAATCACTAATATATTACTACATTTTAAACAGTTTGTTTCCATTTAAAACTGTCAGATGAAACGTATAAGCAGGGCTGGATTTACAATGATGTGGGCCCTGGGCTGTAAACCATTTGGTGCCTGATCCACTAAAGAAAATGCATTTTGTGAACGCAAATTACAGTACATTAATAGGTAATTCTATAAATAATTACGTATCAAATAATGGTGGTAGGTGTAATAGATCCCTTGGGCAGTAACTTTAGTAATTTTCAAATACATGAGTATTGTTTATATTAATCAAACTCCTAAAATATTACTACAACTGACTGGATATGGGCATATGACTCTTATATAAAGTATAATTACTGCAAAAATCCATTGGTAAAAAAAAAATGTATAAATAAACTGTGAAAATTGGGGCTTTCTAAAGCATGGATCAGTGTAAAACTGTAAAAATAAAAACACCATAATATCAGTATCCGGACTTCCCTAAACTGAATGTGATGTTTTGGGTAAAAGCTTTGCAAATAGCTTATAAAAGTAAAGTAAAATGGCTGAAATGTTGCTTGAACTATGACGCCAAATCCCAGAGGAGGAAGATATGAGTTGCAACGTCTAATTTTTCTGTGACAAAGAATATTTGAATTTTGTGTTGACTCAACCAAATATTAACATGGGAGACATGTTTGCAGCAGGTTTCTCCTAACGGAGCGTCTAAACGTATAATTATAATGACCAAAGTTGTTTTGGTAGACGCAGCACTGATTCATCTGCTGTCAGTGATTTTGTCCTTTTTCTTAAGTTTGAGTCATTCATATGTCTATGTAACAGTTGGAAGGAAAAAAAAAAACTATTTAAAAACTCATAACAAATAATTCAGATAAATAAGTTTGACCAATGTCTCCAGTTCAGTCCAAGTGTATATTCCTATTATTCCCACTGCGATATGTAGTTCTAATTATACAACCCAATAGTCAGATTCAGTTAATCTTGTATTGTCTAGGGCTGGAACTTACTATTATTTTAGTTATTGGTTATTCTGGCAATTTCGATTAATCAGATTTTAAAAATTGGTACATTCTGCAGATTTTTCATTTAACCACTTGAACCTTTTATATACAATATTAGAAATACATTAAAAGATGCAAATAAACAACTAAATTCCTTTTTAAATAAACATGTTATTGCCTAAAATGCAAAAAGATAGCATTACTTTACTGAGTTTGAACTGGGTGAAGTTAAAACTATCCCCCTTGCGGAGTCTTGGGTGAAACATGTTTTCAGACAAAAGTGTTTTTATCTTAAATGCAAAATGTATTTATATTTATTTATACTCTCTTGGCTCTGTTTGTGTTGTTTGTTCAGCAAATGGCTTTTTTGAGTCTGTTTACTCCAGTTAACGATTAATCGACTATTAAATTAGTTGATGATTATTTGAATAATCGATAAAACGTGATGAATCCGATTAATCGTCTCAGCCCTAGCAGTGCCGATTGTTAAAAAGCTTTGTCTTCTATTCTTTGTAGGACATTACATGGCAGGATGAGCACTCTGCCCCTTTCTCATGGGAAACAAAGGTAAAGCCCGATTAGCTGGAAGCAGCAATCATGTGCATACATGATTCTGAATGTACCAAAGTGCTTAAAATCTGATGCGCGTTTCAGAGTCAGATGGAGTTCAGTTTGACGTCAGGCTCTGCAGATCAGGTGACCTCTGCTTCACAGGCCGACTCCAAAAGTGCAAAAGCTCCTCATTCCAACCAGCTTGGGAAGAATACAGCAGGAGCCAAGGTATGGATCACACTGCAAAAACTCAAAGTCCTACCAAGTATTTCTGGTTTGTATTTAGTGCCGATATCTTGGTGCATTTGAAATAGGGCAAACTAACTCACAAGTAACTTTTCAGTAAGATTTAGGAGCTTGTTTTAAGTCAGTAATTCTTGAATATTGATTTCAATAATGTACTAGTTCCTCTTGTTTTACTTATAACAAGGGAAAATGTCTTTTTATAAATGAAATAATCCGTCAGTTTAACCTGCACTTTGTCATCAGTTGAAACAAGCTGATGTGTCTTGCTGAAATGTTACTTGTGAGTTTGCTTTGTTCTATTTCAACTAATATGTTTGCACATAGAAAGTAGACATTGCAGTGCATTTCACTGTTAACAAAACGGAAGCTGTCTAATAATACATAAGCCAAGTTGCGGGGTCATATGTGGCCCCTGACCTCCAAGTACAATTCAACAATTGCACAAGCTTGGCCGACCAGTACAGGTGGTTGGTGGAGAGTTTTGGTTTTTAATTAGGGTAATATTGTTACAAACAAATTATTGTTACAGTGGAATAACAAATTAAATTATTGTTTTGATCTACGATTTCTTTGATCAAACATCAAAAAATGTTTCACGCAATCGAAAGTGTTCATTTTTTAATAGCCGCATTTTTTGCATTTTCTTTGGTTTTATAGCAAACAGGAACATGAATTTAGTGACTTTTACTCAAAAGCACCACAATACGCTTTTAATTAATTTATTAAACATGGCTAAATACACTAAAATTTGATCCAAAATGTGACAAGAATCCTGCTTTTTAATTATATCTGAGACAAAAAAAAAATTAGTTTCTTTTTTTTCTTTCCAAACCCCCCCCCCCAAAAAAAAAAAAAAAATTTACAAATTTTAATAAGGCAAATGTGCAAAAGGCTTTTTTTATTTTGGGGGATATAATGATTTACACACCAATTCTTACAAAATGTCTGACAAATTTGTTTATGTTATTTATTGCACTTTATTAGTTTATTGTTGAGCGGGTAAAATTAGATTTATCTTGGCTATGACTTTACAACTTTTGCCCGTGAGACATAAAGTTTGGACACCCCTCAGCACTGTAGGCATTTCAAGACTTTGTGTGATCTGTGTAGGTTTCTGTCAGCGAGGGCCGAAGGCCGGAGGAGGAGTCGTCCTTCTGGAAGATCAGCGCTGAGAGGTCACGGCTGGAAGGGGAGAAGGCTGATTTCCAGTCCCTGACCCCGAGTCAGATCAAATCCCTCGAGAAAGGAGAGAAGCCCCTCCCCTCCTACCTCAGACAGGTAAACTCTAACCGCGTTTCTACTGACCGAAGGATTGCACAAGTTGAAATCTAAAAGAGAAAATAAACTTGCTTAATAAAAATTTTGAATAAACAAGTTTTTCTATAAAACGTTTTTGCGCCAAGATGTGGCTTTTCGTCTGAATTGAAATAGATTTTATTTCACAAACCTGCAATGGAAACATTTTTTTCATATCACACGAGTTGATATGACGAACAGCCGTCTGAATTATGAATGTAATCACATGTAGCCGTTTACATGTCGTCGCCATGATTTTTAATGACTTGTGTGAAAAACCTTATTCACGTGATTTTAATTTAGTTTCTTATTTAACGGAAACTCCGCAATTGCTACACTTTTTTTAATTTTTTTTTTTTGACATTAGCAAAATAGAAAAAAAGATTTGTGCAAATTTGTAATAGAAACACAGACATAGAGAATTATATCTGTGGCTGATTTTCTTAGTTTTGGGAAATGATTGATGATTGATGATTGACCAATACTTATAAGTGAAGCTGATCTTATCTACTTGAGCAAAAATCTTGAAATCAGCCGCTGTCCTCTTCGCCTCCGCAGTGAGAGAAGTTTGGCTGACAGACCGGCCCACCAGTTCTTGTCTGCATGTTTGCGGTTAACAATAGCCGCCCCGTTGCTTCCAACTCAGAAACATTATTGCAACATTGACAAAAAAAAATATCAGCCAAAGTCTGAGTCAGCAGGTCAGGCTTTTCAAAGTCTGACGATCGTCCAGAAAACTGCAATCAGTGCACTCCTAATAGAGATTTCTATATCAGAGGTCGCGTTAACGGAATATTTCCCGTATTTGACCAGTTATTTCTTCCAACGATGGGAAAATTTAAAGCCCGTCGGTCATTTGACAGATTATAATTCACACCCTTGACTGGTGTGAATTACAGATTTTACGCAAAGAGTTCATCGCAGAGGCAACTAAAATCAATTAATAAAAAATCCTTTCTGAATATCCTTTCATTGTCACTGAGCTAAATGCGTCTTTCTGAGTTAAGGGCCGGACGCTTTGGAGCGCGTCTGGTTCAGAAGAGCATTCCAGACCTTTGGTAGAAACGGTGCGTTTAATTCAAGTCTCCATTACAGACCAGAGAAAACTACAGAGTTTTCAATGTTACGTTAATCTATTTACAGTCTAACCAGAGGAGCCGGCAGTTTATCTTGAGGAAATAAATGACGGTGCAGAAATTAATTAGACCGTAACATGCGCAGTCCGCTGCACAACCAATGCGGGCTCCGCCGCTGCGAAGAATTAAACTTAACTCACTCTGCGGTTTTAACAAATGGAGCTGGAAGACGTGACCCTCCTGCGCTCTGAAGGAGCGCGGCAGACGTAACATCTGTCCGTTTCTGGACACGAAACCACGTAAAGAAAAAGAAAAGAAAATCCTCGTAAAAGCGCAGCTCGGACCGCACAGGGTAAAAAGCTGGCAGAGTTCAATTGATCGCTTTGGATCAGACGGATCCAACTGACTGATGAACCAGTGCAGATTTCTCTGCAGATGCGACCAGGAGGAATTTGTGAGGCTGTGCGTTCAGACTGCACAGCCTCACTGGTAATTTAAGTGGAGTCGTCTAATTTATTATAAGTTATTGGGACCACAGTCGGTGATTTTTGTCACTACGGAGAAAAAGTTAGATAGTTGCTTTATGTGTGATGGGATCTGGATTCACGGTTCAACTAGGTGAATATTAACTAAACCACATAAAAATGCGGCTAAGTAGCCGATGTTAATATGATTATATTTTGACGGGTAAAAATAATACATGACCGATTTTTTTTTTAAAATGCTGTCGGTCAAAATGACAGAGAACAAAAAAGTCTAGCGCGACCTCTGATCTGATATATTCCATTTTTAATGCTAAATTAAATCTTTCTTCAGGAGAGTTCTGTCATCTCCAAGGAGCCTGAAGCTGCAGAGTCCCACCCTCTGGTTCCTGCCAAGTCCATAAAGCCCAGAGCCCCCAAGCCTCCGGCCCCGCAGCCCCCAGCCCCCGTGGCTGTCAGTGCAACACCTGCGTCCATCTCCATTGCGCCCACGCCGGCGCCGCCCGTCGCCGCCTCATCTTCGGTCGGAGGCTGGGAGAGATCTCAGAGCACCCTGCCGTCTGTCAGCAACACCCTGGATGAGATGTTTTCATCCAATCTGATATCGAAGCCTTCAAAGCCCGCCGGCGCCGCAGAGAAGGAGAAAGCGGAGGAAGGGTCACCCCCCTTGGACGTGAGCCCCACCTTTTCCCAGGTGAGTTCTGAAACCGACCCGCGTTCCTGCGTGGGTTTTGTATTTCTAACATCAAAGAGACATTATGTCTTATACTCGGTAGCGGTTTCTGATATGAGCTGCCACACGAATAAACAGCTGTAGCCTCCTTATTTATTTGTAAAGTCATTATTTAATGAAGGGTAGGACTTTTTATTGCCGTTGCAGTTGTGTAAATTAATTTGTGTTTCTTGAAGTGTAAAAGTGTAAAGCGTCTTATTTTAAAGAAAAAAGTTTAAACGTTTCTTGCCGGTTGTGCTGTGAAATTTTTGTCTTGGTCAAAATGCAATAACACATTTCAGGTCATAAAAATAGGATCCTTTGCAGGAAAGGATTCACCTGCAGCAAAAAGAAAAAAAATACATCATAGGGCTAATCTGCTTATTACTATTATTATTTAATTTTTTGATTAATCCGTTAATCACTGGCTATTTAATGGTGCTTAACATTATTTTTTTAACAGAATTTGAACCAGGTGAAGCTAAAACTGACACTTTAGGAGTTCTGAGTAGAACTGATTTTCTCCTTGTATGCAACATTTATGTGTTTTCTGTACATTTTTGGCTTAAGTACTGCTCTGAATGTCTTTGTTCTTTCAGCAAATTGTCTTATTTAGAGTCTGTATACTCCAGTTAATGATTAATCGATTACTTAGTTGATTATTGCAATAGTCAGTTCATTACAATTAATCACTTCAGGCCTAGTCATCCACAATCCCGGTTTTTACAAATTCTGTATTAAAATTTCTCATCTGTGATTAAAATTTTTTTTATTATTATTTTAACATAGGATTAAAAACTTTATTGAAAATTTATGTAAATTTAAACCTGAGAATTTTCCATGTTTGCAGAATAAATGTGAAGGGAGCCCATGCGAAACCCATTAGGTTTAAAACAGTAAAACAACCAGTTCACCCTAATTTCAGCACTACTGTCGATTCGCTGTTTTCACAGTTCAACACCAGTAACAGCATCCTGAAGACCGGATTTGACTTCTTGGACAATTGGTAAAATCCACAAAAGCCGAGAGCCGCCGCCATCATCATCATCGCTTTAGAGACGGACCACATCGCCATGACTACAAACATCCACGTCCAGATTTAAGAGACACGGTCCTGAAAAACAACGGCATCGATTCTCTCTGGCTTGTTAAGACATTAATTCGCCACCTGTGTGTACTTTTTGGCTTTTCTCCAAAGCAGAAGAACATCTTGTGTTTTTTTATGCTACGTTATAAGTCTGGATGCATGATATTAAACTGCTTACACACAATTAGAAAACACTAAAAGCATGTCATAATTCAGTCCAAAACTATCACATTGTTTTTGTTTTTTGTGACTATAATTTTGCTCTTAAGCGCTTTTAATTTATAACTAACTATGTTCCTGATGTGATAATCTTTAGGGGTTAGAGTTAATGCTGCAGTTCTAATATAAATATAGTATTTTAGAAGCAAAATCATTGAAAATTTCCCATAATTCTGTTTAGTTTAAAACTGAAATTAGACTGAATGCTAAACCTGCTGAATGGATTTAGCTTCTCGCCACGTCATTCCATCACAGCTGTGTGTTTTGATAAAATATGTACTGAAACATGTTGGTAAACAATCACCATTGCAGTGATTGGTAGTGTTTGTCATAGACTAAATACCTAGAGTACTATTTTGCTTAGTTTTATATTTATCTGCTAATTTTATCCTCAGCTTTACGTGTACAGACGGTGAACTCACATTGTGAGGTTAAAGATTGAAATTAAGTAAATAATTAAACCTAAATTGTGTCGTGTCTTTCTTGTTGAGGCTTTTGGGTGGGAATGCTTAAAAACGATTAATGTTATTACTTTTTCCTTTTTAATTGTAGCTTGTAGCTCTTGAAAATTAATTACAATTATTTCATCAATGCATAAATCATGACTGCATGTTTCATATTTTCAAGATATTTAGATTGACTAAGATTTGAATATTTTTTATTCTAAAAAAAATTTCTAAATTTGATATGTAGCTAAATAAATCAGACTTCACATGTAAATTTGATTAAATTATGAGGAAAATGGCAAAGTCAGCCTGCTTGCCCAACACTCTTCTGACAAAACATCTTGATTAAATTTCCAGCCGTTTAACATTCATGGATTCGGCTTTAATTTAAAATCTTAAATGTGTACGAAATAAAGAAGGTTGATGATTATGAGGCAAAGAAAAGTTTGTGTTCAATTTAGAAACAGAACCTCAATCTGGACCAAAGCAGCTGCTCTGCCGGGTATTTATAGAATCGGGAGCACTGCTGTTGTGTTTCCTGCATATTTTATGCTTGGGGAATGGAGAGAGCATCGTTTAACAACAATGAAATCAATAATTTAAGATCCTTTTAGGGCTAGCACACTGAAAATAATCCAGCTCCCAGATGCTTAAGCTTTAGTTTAGCCTAGCTTAGCATAAAACATAAGAACTTTTCCTAAACCAGATGGGCCCAAATCCAGTCCTACAGATCTACTAGCCTGCAACTTTTAGAAGTGTCCTTTTTCCAATGCCTGATTTAAATTAATGGCTCCTCCTCAGCAGATGCGAATGAATGCTGATGAGGAAATTCAGACATTTGATTCCTGATTTGGAGAAGGGATGCAGGTAAAAGGTCTTGTTTTTAAACCTGTCCTAAGTTTTGGATATTACTTTACAAATAATGAACAAGTCTTGTAACCTTGTTTAGAAATGAGGGTGTTTTGAACTCAGTTAAGCCAGTGACCTAATTTTTTAATGCTAACTAGCTTAGCGTTAGACGCTATGCTAGTTCTCACTAGCATAGCGTCTAACGCTAATGCTAAATAGCTTAGCATTAGAAGCTATGCTAGTTCTAACTAGCATCGCTAGTACAATCCAGACTGCAAAGCTTTTTCTAATCTAAAGCTACATAAAAACAAGAACATATCTGATTAATGGATATAAATTACTGAATTATCAGAATATTAAACACTAAATAGTTGAATATTTTAGCTAGTACAATTTTATTTAGGGTTGAATTAAATCTGGTTTATTTTTTATGGCACCAATTCACAACACATTTACTCTGAAGGTCCATTTTAAAACAAATTGGTCTAATTAATATGTAATTCTATTGAAATATATGATTAAATAAGTTAATTTATATAGATCCAAGTAAATCCAGTCAATTTGGTTTGTAATACTGTATTGAGATTGGCAGAGTTGCCCAGATGTGGTCAAACAATTGAGCCACTGACTAAAAATAGACTTTGCAGCAATCTGTCTCTCTTAATTTAAAAACCTGTTTAAATTTCAGCTCTCATCGATTCTCATGGAATTTGAACAATGACTAGAAGAATGAGGTTATACATGCAAATGGGTGAAATGGGCTTCCTGGAAGCAGAGCCCAGAAAATGGCTTTTACGCTGTTTTCAGGCAAAATGAGTTACAGTACTACTGATCAACCCAAAGGGCATAATTTAGACTTTAATCCAGAGACAATAATTGTCTAACAACTGCATTTATTATCTATCAGTTTAACAAACTGTGCATTTATGTTTTTCCTTATACCGAACTGAGGCACCTCTGTCCAGTTCAGCCTCCACCCAGCTCTGCCAGAGCCTGAATGGCTGCCTTGTGTTCAGAAAATATTTTGGTAGAAAAAATAAACCTGCAGAATATTTGGCTGAATGAAAATGATTGCCAGTTATTAAACAGGGATGTCTCTGTTTAAAAGTATAACCCAAGTCTATAATTTTTAAAAAGCAGAACGGTGTGTGTGTCAGTAGTCCTCAGAGTAAGAAAAGTTACTGTTTTTGCCTTAAATCTTCACCGAAGCATTCAAGATGAACTAGAAACGGGAAGATGTTCTGGAAGCAACTCAGTGAAAAGAAAGTCTTGGACCCCCAGCTGTTTGTGCCGCGAATACTTTTGACTCAACAATTCTGGCCAATGTGACAAAAACCTTGGACACCTCTGAACTAGGTAAAGCTGTTACTTGATTTAATGAACACATTAGGACAGAAAAACTTACCATGATATAAGGGTGTCATATCAGTCGATAACGATAGTGATTCGTTTTTTGTTGTGTGAAATACTGCCGATCCGTTGGCGTGACCTTTCCGTAGTTGTTTTATTCTTAAGCAGCTATGATTAATGTAGTGAAACCTGAAACTGCTGCTGCACAAGTTACTCAACGTGTTGTTGCTAGGTAACCAAAGAATGAGTGAGTTGTTAGGTAACCAAAGAATGAGCGCGTTAGTTGATGCCGCCAACTTTGCTTAGCCAGTCGTGAGAAGCTGAGCGGCTAAAGTCTTTCCTCTCCCTACATCTCCCAGAATGCTGTGCGGTTCTGGACCGGAGTTCAGTGAATATTCTACATATTGAATATTGATGACATGTCTATCACAATATGTACTGTTATGGATTTACCCTCTAGAACGCATATGAAGAATTAAATTTTCTCCCTGCAGCGTTCAGCAGCTAATGCTATGGAGTCACAGGAACTTTATTTCTGCTCCACACATCGTTTCATATTTCCTTCAGTGTGATGGAAAGTTACTTTGGTCATAAAAATATTTGAGGCTCAGTTTCTTCTGTCCTGAACTGACCCTTTTACATAATTCTTAATTACATGAACCATCAAGAATCCAATAATACTGAATTAAACACCGCACAACAAAAATAGACCAATGGAAAGCAGATGCTTATAAACTGAAACTGTAGAATATATAATTATTTAAGGGTTAATATTTGAAACACTTCCATGTTAGCTTTGCTAGACTTTTTAAGTGGACACATTTAATTTTCTGAATGCAGAGCTGAGGTCTGGAAATGTTTCTGGTATTTCTCATGTTACTGGAACAGCTGTGCTGAAGCAGACGTCCTGCAGACTCAAACACATCTGACCCACAGAGTCCCAGCCGCCGCTGGCGCTACGCCCGGGCTCCACATCCCCGAGCGCTGCCTTGCTGCTCTCTGGAAACTCTGCTGGATTCTTGAGGCGTTTTAACTGGCACGGCTCCCGCTACAACCTCAAACACATACGCACACACAAACGGACGCACGGCCTCTTACATAACTGCTTCTGTCATTATTTCCTGAACTGATTTACAGCCCATTTTTCTGCTCCCACTAATTGATTTAATTGTAATGAAATAGCTTTGCACACTGAGCTGATATATAGCCTAATTAATAAAAGCGTTTGTGTCAGTAGACCTGTTTGCTTAGATGAAGGATGTGAGGCAGAAATAACACAGCTAGCAAACATGTAATCTCATTTCAAGCTTTAAATTTCCATTCAAATTAAATCGTTTATTCACGGACCGCGCAGTTCTTTCCACTGATTATATCAGATGATTTACATCATCAGGTCTAAAGTTTATCATTCGCACTGCTGTCTGGGAAATTTCACGTTTTCATGCCAAAAAACTTTCTGTTTAAAGGTAAATCTCTGGGTGACATGCAGACTGCTGACAGTCAGCTGAGCAAGCATGAGGCGACAGTGAGGAATCGCTCTGTTTTAACAATAAAAACCAAAAAAAAGAGTGAAGCACTTTGCTTTCTGACCCAGTAAAAGTTGAAAAGACAGAAAAGAAAACAAAAAAAAGGGCAGGTTGTTTGTAGTTCACACGTGAGATAACATACAATCTGAATATATTTGGAAACGTAAACAACCACGCAAAAAAAAAGTCAAATAAAAAAGCGAATCGAGCACTAAAACCCGCAGTGTGATCGTAGCTAAATGTAATAATAATCGGAACTGGACTGCCGTGAAAAAGTCGGATGTGGGTCATGTATGGTGAAAAAAAAAAAAATCTGATTTGCGTCGCATTCGCCTGGTGTGTAAATGTAACAGGAGCTGATTTGTCAATCGAGTAAAAACACCAATAAAGTAAAATAAGATAAGAGGTTGTTTTGCAGCCGTTGCCATAGGCACCAATGATGCAACCAAACTAGAGATCATTGTTAACACAGTTTCAATGATTATAGCTCACACTTGGGTGTTGCTGGTGTATTTTCCCAACAGTGGAGAGGTTATATCAGGGGTACAAGTGGTTTCCACAGGACAGAGACCCATGGGAATCCACACCGCTCTCACAAAGCGTGGAAATGGGAGGTGGAAGCAAAAACAAAGACACTTCCTGTTGTTTGGTGGAAATCAGACCTGTCCTGCAGAAAACGGAGAGGAAAGACAGCAGCCAGCCAGCAGGAATGTTTTGATTTTTGATACCTGCCTTCTCTCCTTTTTTCCCTTCTCAAAGGATGTGTGTGTGTGGGTGTGTGTGCGTGTGTGTGTGTGTGTGCCCTCCCATTCACATGTCTAATGGGAAAGAGATTCCAGCTGCTGTTCCATGAGGGAAAGGGGAGGGAGAGTTTGCAGAGCGGCTCAGAGAGGTTTAGCTGCTGAAGGAAGAGAAGAGTTACTGAAAGGAGTAAAATGGGACCAGCTGCCACATCGTACACATTCCTGTGTTTATGTTTTCTGGCTCTTCCAACGGAGATGATCAACGCTGCACCAACAGAGGTCAGAACGCTTTCATGTACTTTTATTTTTTTTAAACTATAGCCTTCATTCTGGTCTATTTTGATTTAAAAACTGCAGTCCACACTCCCTTTACACTACAAAACTGAAAATGATTTGCGCCTCATAAGCTGTAGGAGATGAAGTCATGAGTCTCGGTGATTCCCAAATAATTACAGATGACATGTCTAGGGAAGCAGACATTGGCAGTGGTGAGTGTTTCAGACTCTTGCTCAATCAGCCAATAAGTGACTGAGAAATATTAAGGGGAAAAGTCATGTGTCTTCTTTCTTTTCAGTTTAAAGTTCACTATTAAGCAGCCAAAGCTTCTTTTAATCTTCCAGCTGGTTTTAGCCAGCACTTCTCCAGAGCTTTTCCCTTATACCTTAGATTGGGTAGATTGAATTTACCATTTAGTCCCTTTCTACAAATCACACTGATTTATTTTATTATATAACTAAAATCACTTGATTTATTTTTTCCTTTTACACCCTATTTTCCTTGATTTTGACCAAAACATATGTAATCATCACCCTAATTAATGTAAAATAAATAACCGTGACGTCATGGTGGAATTACTCATTAATCGGAGTCACTAAGCCATGTTTTCTCCTCCGAATACTTTAGGTAAAACTACTTTACACTGATTGTTATGAGTAAAACTGGTAGGTTTCTCCTTTTTGTATCCAAGTTAGTTGGGTGCGAAACAATGTTAGGGGTTCATATGATCAAGAAAATCATGGGACATGCAATGATTTTGGTGAATGTTGCAATGACTGATGTGACTTGTGATAAATAACCAAATGACTAGTGTTCATGTCTTTCTGATTCAGATTTGCAGATAAAATTCTGTATTTCCATCTTAATGAGGTTTCATTTAAAAAGATACTTATGATTTCTTCCCACTTCTTCACTTTCTAAAACTTTTTTACACTGCAATAAATTAGTTTCACTGAAACATATTACAGGCATAATATTAGAAACTATAAATTTGTAACATATTGCACCGACTGGACCAAAGCCTGTCTTAATTTTTTGCTGCACAGTAAGTAGCCTGTAATGGTCAGGTGCAGCAACCATACTGAAAATGAATGAAACAGCAACATTTTTAAGGAACTCAAACACTTCCTTAGAGGATTTCACAAAGAAAGAAATTAGGAGTGGCACTTTATACGCTTTTAAATTCAACAACACATCTGAAATTAGATGATAAGCACTAAAATATTAAATAAAATGGGTCCATTCAGTTCCTAAATTGTTTTGTGTTCTTTAAAAATAGGTTAAGTCTACATGAACAAACCTGGATTTGTTTCCGAATCAGAAATTAAGACAAAGATTTAGTACCAGACAGTCTGTTGTGGTAACATGGGGATCTGTCCGTTTGTCAGGAATCTGTGGTGGAGGTGAAGAGGACCAGAGGCGACGTTCCTGATATCCTTCCAGAACCAGAACCAGAGCCGACCAGTCAAGCATCGGACTTCGAAAACTCGTACAACTACGTCTGTAAGTAACATCCTCCACCCATAAAAGACTTCTTTCATTATAAAATCGGCCGAGAACAGTGCATGTAGTATAAAAAAGTTATCACTGCTGGGACTGCTTTGTTATATTACAAAAACAAAATTGGTGTATTTAATTTTATTTTATGTGATAGACCAACTCAAATAAAAATATGATGTGCAGCCTGAAATAAAATCCAGTGTAACCAGTATCAGAAGTCCCATTTGCAGCATTACCACTGTGACACATGGTGATGGCAGCATCATGATGCGGGGATGCCAGTCTACAGCAGCAACAGGGGATCTGGTCAAAGCTGGAGGTGAAATTGATTTAGGTAAACAGACCTGAACAAACAACCAGAACTACAATGAAAAAGTTTAGATCGAAGAAGAATACCGTCTTAAAATGGTCCAGTCAAAGTCCGGAACTAAATCCAATTGACAATCTGTGTCTGATGTGATTAAGCTTCAGCTATTTAGACAAAAATGAACAAAAATCCCTTCAGATGCAGAAAGCTGCTGGAAACGTACCACCAGATGCTTCAACTCTGGGGGCTACCGCACTTTTCAGATTTTTACACTTTTCAGTACCATTTTTTTCCTCCATTTTACAATCGTGCACCAATCTGTGTTGGTCTATCAAAAACGAATCACATGGTGGAATCTGTGGGTTGGTTTCGTCAGGTTAACCAACCATCCAGCACCAACAGTCATATTTTCTCAGTACTTAAAGCAAAATTTCCACATTCGTTTGGGCCATTTTCCAGTTCTTTTCTGTTTTCTCAGTATCTAGGCTAGCCGGCATAGACCAGGCCATCCACAGGCTGAACGTTGGTCATTACACTCTGGATGTTAAAGTCAGCCAGCTAATCGACCGACTCTCCAAGCTGGATGGTGAGATTCAAAATGGTGGTAGAAGTCATTCCAGAATATTTTATTTATTCGTTTTTTTCCCTCCTTTAAACAGCTAAAGTTGGAGATTTGGAGGACAGCATCCAGGAGGTCTACAGACACAGCAAGGACAATCGCAAGGAGATTGGGAGACTGGAAGGTATAACAGACTTTTTCAAGCATCAGAATACACCTCGAATTTGATTGCAATATTATGTACTATTCAAATTTAAGACTTTTTAATGCCACTGTAAATGAAATTTAAGAGAAAAAAAACTATAAATATAGGAGACGACTGGGGGATCCAGCTGTGTCACAATCAAGCAAAGAAAAACTGAAATATCTGGGGTTTGTTTCATAGCTCCTGGCTTTGTGCTTCTCAGTTTTTATTATCCTATGGGTCGGCAACAGAAGTGAGACAACGGCTCACTTCTGTTGAGCGTATCTTTGTACGCACTCATAATAGATGCAAAAAGCTAGCTGGCTAGCTACCAATGGTGTATTTGCAGCTAGTTAGCGGTAGCCTCAACTCCTCGTGTCACAAAATGCAAAGATGTGTGCGCGCATTTAAACTTTTGCTTGACACAAAAATCCTGCAAGAAAAATACAAATGTATTTAAGGCCAACTTGCGTATTATAGGCATTTGAGATTTTAAGATAAATGTGGGGAAAAAATGGTTATAGCAGCATTCCTAACCATTTTTTGAGGGTTTGCAAATATGAATTTAAATTTATCAGTATTTATATGGAGACACAATTGCTTTAATCATACCAATCATGTTGTATATTAATATTTAGTCATGTTTTTATCTATAACTGGAAAGGTTTTACCCACCTTCTGTTCGGTTTCTAGGTTCTAGATCTGGATCAGTTTGTCTTTATTTGCTGTCATGGAAAATAAAACGCATGAGGTAACATGCAGGGCTGATCTGGTCTCCAACATGCAAATAACTGTGATGTTTCCATCAGAAAGGTAGAACTCTGCCAACACCAGGAACTCTAAAAAGAAAATGTCGCATTAGCAAAATATCAAAAGGAACCCTGCGGTTATGTTATACTTTGTACCTTAGAAAATTATAGCTTTGCTGTGTTTGGTTACTATGAAAATAACAGGGGCTGCTACAGGCATGAAACACAGCTCTGGAGGGAAGTTTGCCAAAAGTAAAATAAATTGAACCCAACTCTGCAGCATGTTCTGGCACGTTTCCCCTCAGGGGCTTTTATAATTCAGTCTGCTGTAGATAGATGAGCGCATGGAGAATGCTGAAGTGTCAAACAACACGGTTACCAGAGGATCACTGAGATGTTTGCGATAAGAAAAACAGCGAGGGGGTGCAATTCGTTTGTTTTCTTTTGAACGAATGCACACAATAAGCAAGTAGGTGTATCTAAATCAAAAACGTGGAAGAAATGGTACCAAACATTAGCCTAAAACCCTTATTCGGTTTGCACCATCCACAGGTACATGAGTAGGTAGGCACTTGAATATGGATATCTACGATTTTGGTCCTGGGTTTGCCTGAAAATAGACAGAAGTCAACGTCCTCATTGAGTTAAAACCCAATGAAAACCTTTAGAGCTTCCAACGTTTCCAGATGATCAATTATTTCCCTTATTTTTGAAAGCAGTAAGAGTGGACTTTGTTTTTGTTTCCATAAACGGTGCTTGCATTTTGGCTTAGCTTTTGTTAGATGGACGATGACACAGCTGTATGTTATGCCACTGAGTTCACCCAAGGTTTCTATTTACCTCGTGAGTCATCCCATATTATTTAATGTTTTGCATCCAAGGAACCAGATTTCTTTGCATGAAGACCATTTCTACAGAAACGCTGATGTTGTTTGTCTGGGACGTCTATTGACTCTGAGGTGAATCACTAAAAGTTAAAAGGTCCCTGAATTCTCAAGACAAATGGCTTCATTGCAAAATCACAAAATCTTGCCACGTAATTTTGGTCTAGTTTCCATTGCAATTATACTAGCTTTAAATAAGACAAAAATAACTTAAAAGTAACTTTTCAGCCACAAATAGGAGCTTGTTTTTTAATCATTCCTTAAAATTGATGAAAAAGTACTTGCTTCACTAGCAGATTATTTAACCTATAACAAGACATTTTTCCCATAAGTGAAATAATCTGGAAGTTGAACTAGAACTTTTTCAATATTAAGAAATTACTGACTGAAGAGAAGCTCCTATATCTTGTTGAAAAATTAGTTTAAGTTAGTTAAAGTAACTTAAACTAATTTAAGTTAGTTTAAGTTAGTTAAGCAAAGCAAATATCTTAGTTCAAGTGAACTAAGATATTTGCACTAGAAACTAGACCAAAAATACTTGGTGACATTTTGTGTTTCTGAAGTTCTGAAGAACAATCTTCAAGATAAGCAAATAATTCAGCATGAAAAAAATTAAAAAGTAAAAGAATACGTACTCTGATGTAGGGGTGGGCGATCTGGACTTTCATCACGATGTTTTGTGGTACTGTTATGATAACGTAAAAATTATGATAAAAGATTTATTACTTGTTTTTATATGTAAGGCTATGACTGCATGTTGCAGCATTCAAAGCGCCACAAACACAAATACTGACTAATACTGAATAATTTGAAACAAGCTTCTTCTGGACGCAACTCACTAAAAACAGCAAACAGTAACAGCATATAACCATATTGCTGAGTTTACTCATTTATGGATGCTCTTATGGAACAAACAGAGGAGAAAATATCAAAAATAACATTACTGATCATACTGTCAGTTTTATTTGTTTATTTAAAAAAGATAAATGATACGATAAATGCCCTCCCCTACATTGAGGCAGATGCAGAGCTGGTCCCTAAAGCTTGTTCTCAGCGAGGTAATTCTAATGAACTAAAACAAAACAAAAAAAGGATTGAGAAAACATTTTTGTTTTACTTATATTGCTATAAAACTAAAACAAACAAAAAATTAAATATGGTATCCTTCATTTTTGTGTTTATGAATCTATTTATCAGCCTTTCAAACTGATGCAAAATCGATTTTTTTTTCCCCACACAAGCAGTTTACGTCAGTTATGGTACTCCATAATCCTTACACTAGTTTGCAAAATGGTGACAGGAAAAGTGGGGAGAAAATGCCAGAAGAAGTTGGTCGTTCGACAATAATAATAACAATAATAAATAATAGCCCATTCGATGTATACATAGGCCTGTCATGGTGACAAATTTCCTGGATGATAAATTGTCCTACTAGTTATTGCGATAAAGAATAATATTGTTTTGAGACCATTTTCAAGTAATAATATGGTAATGGCATACACGTTCTCAAAGATCAATACACTTTAAATTCTAATGAACATTTAACACTGGAACTGGAAGACATTTTAAATATCCAAAATAGCTAAACAAAACAACAGAAACTACAAATTGAATGAATTATGAAGTCTCTCTAAACAAAATTGTCCTACAGAAAAAGCGCTATTTGAGACCAAAACACCAGACTAACGACTTTTATCATCCAGTTTTTGGTAAAAAAAAAAAAAAAAAGTAAATAAAATGAGAGAGAGAGAGAATGATAAACAGCCGATGCATAACCAAGATACTTTGATCTTTTTGAATTCTGCACTAAAAATTACCCAAAATATGAAAAATTTAAACTACTACTATAACTAATAAAAACTAAACCAAAACTAAATATTTAACTAATAAACATGAGCAAATACACTCTAAAAACTAATTAAAACTAACTGAATTTGACAAAAGGTTACAGTGAAATAAAACTAAACTATAATGAAAAACCCAAATCTGTTATAACACTGGTTCTCAGTTAATTTTCTGTTTCCTAGGCTGCCACAAAGGACAAAGACTGGGCTACAAATGTTACCTAGTGTACAACAACTTAGCCGACTACGCGGGAGCATCCAGGAAGTGCCTGGAACGTGGCGGACGCTTGGCGATGCCGCGCGACCGCAAGGAGCAGGAGGCCCTGGCGGCGTACGTCAAGGCCTTCTTCAGCCCGGGGAACTGGCCCGTCTGGCTGGGTATTAACGACCTGCGCTCCGAGGGGCTGTACCTCTTCGACGACGGCACGCGGGCCTCGTACTTCCAGTGGCGCAAGCACTTCCTGTCCAGTCAGCCGGACGGAGGAAAACGAGAAAACTGTGTGGCCATGTCGTCGGACGACGGGGACTGGTGGGACCACTACTGCGACCGGATCATGAACTATGTCTGCGAGTTTGACGACAGGGTGGCACTTTGAAATGAACTCTTTAAAAACTGTTTGTTTTTTTCCTGATAATGCCAGTATTTCAGTCCTGAATGTGTAGCTCTCTAGAAATAAAAAAGGAAACACTTTATTTAATCATTATCACATAAATTATTTTATCATACAACACGGTCTAGCCCCAACGCAGAGTTTATGTAAGTTTATCTTAGGCATGAATTTCATAGTAATTTTTGATTTATAGTAATCCATTTGACTGATTTTCTTGCAACAAGCATTGGGAGATTCTTAAAGCCAGAATTAGACACATTCTTTTGGCAGACATCAGCAAGCTTCTGACATAATACTTGTTTAACAGCTACACATCGCCAGATTGGTGCAGTTCATTTCAATTAGTTGGTTTCCTGGAAGAAATCCAGTATCTGACATGGTTGAGAATTTTACATTAACCTGCTTTATCCAAGTCAAGTTAACATGTTTAGCACATTTCATCAGCAAGGTGTTTAAAGTCCTTTACACCATAAAAGCATAGTGCATTACAATTTATCAAATATCATCTGCATCAAATATGTCGATCAATGTTCCAGTTACTAGCAATCAAAGGAAACTAAACTAGGTGAGTTTTTAGCCTTGATTTAAAAAAAACTCAGTGTTTCGGCAGTTTTGTAGTTTTCTGGAAGTTTGTTCCAGATTACAGGAGCATAAAAACAGAATGGAGCTTCGGTAACAGATCTATTCGAAAACATGTTCTGATGCTATAATTTGATGTCAGGTTGACAAAAGACATTTGTTTAAGCCCAAGTTGGAGGTGTTGATTTTCTTCTGTTTTGTTTTGTTTGCGGTGCACAGTAGGGTAAAAATCAGGGTTTCTCAAACAGTTTGGGTCAGATGGCGCAAACTTGGACAGAATACGGTGTTCCAACAGGGATAGATTCCTACAAAAACATTAAAACAAACTTTTTACCCATCAACTCCAGTCCTCAACTGCCTCTGTCCTGAAACTAACGGAGGCATTCCTGCTCCAACGCACCGGAACCAAAAGACTGAAACTCACTGACACGTCAGTAAATTTTGCATTAACTATTAATCATTTGATTCAGGTGTTTTGGAGCAGAGACGCAGCTAAAAGTGAAAACCCCGGAGTTACACAAAGCATCAAGCTCAACCCAAGTGAAAAATTGTGAAGTATGTGTGAAAAGCAACGAAACCATCTAATTGAAATAAACTGTACAAAGCGAGCAAAGACGAGTGGTCATAGTGCAACATATTAGAGATACTTCACCAAATACACAAAGTGTACAATTATTTCAGCATTAAATAAGCAAGTAAGCATCTAAATACTTAATGGTATCGACTGAAATGTACTGTATGTGTCGACGATGGAGTGAAACACTTTGCTCTGTGTGTTTGTGTTTTAATCATTGTTGTTCATGCAGCTGCATAAACATGACTGTAAGCCAGTTAAAACTGCTGATTACATTCAGGGAACTCTAAATATTGGATCAGGATTTCCAAACAAGGGTAAAAACTGAAAGATGGAGGAACTTTCTTGGGAATCAGCACATACCAAACCCCTTCACGATCTCCATCAGTGTGTGCTTGGGCCTTAGGAGGAGTTAAGAGGTAGCAGAAATGTTTTTAATAAGGGCTGGTGCTGAGTCCTGCTAAACTGCTGATTAACCCACATTCTTTTGTCCGGAGGAGATTAAGTTTGACTTCTGCACAGTCTGCAAATATGACTTTCTCCAAAACATGACTTATTTCGTCTGTAAAACAAGAAAGTAAAATGAGAGCTTGGGTTTTTATTTTCCTCGATACAAGCTTAGAAACAATAGATCAGATTTCAGTGGAAGTATTCATCATAAAAACCAACAGTACATCTGTTTTTGGAGACACGTTGGGTATTGGAGACATGCTGAATGAAAATGTATCTACACTACCTAAATGTTCCTGTTGTTCCTTCCACAAGAAACATAATTAGTTTAATTAAGCAATCAGTTGTAGCTTTGTGATGCTTGATTATTCAACAATAAAGTCAATCACCTTTATAAACGTACTCCTAATATCTGCTGCTGTTGATATGCTTCTAAGATTATGAATGTGTATGAATGTATAGTAGTTAAGGATTGAGCATACAGTTGAAAGATGTTTACATACACAATGTAATGCACCAAAATCATTTCTATTAGCTAAATGCCAGAATAATGACATGGATTTTCTTCTCCAGTTTGCATTTATCAGATTTGTATTCTAATCTGACAGTTTGGGTCAAATGTTTTCCTTCAATAAGCTCCTAGAAATAGATTTGTGGAGTTCTGGCCCACTTTTCCTGACAGAATTGATGCGACACAGTTCAGTTTGCACGCTTAATTTTCTCTAATCCGCTAACAGTGTTTGTGTTTAGCACTCTGAAAACATTTAGCACACTTTGTTTCCCCTAAATTTATTTTTCTGGATAAATTTCAAAGTACTAATTTTCTTGGCTGTTTTGTAAGTTGAATAAACTCAGGTTTTGAGTTTATTCAACTTGACTCCTGAAGTATATAAACATTTATATTCATACTCTTATTTTGAAGCGGGAGAAGCAGCAGCCTCTTCTCACGTTCTCCAAACCTAATGCGTTGCAGCTAATTATGTTTATTCTGTACCCAGAATGCATTGCTTTTCTGCAGTAAACACTTTAAAATTACTGATGTCTTCCATTAGCCTGGATGTTTTCCTCCTCTGCAATCTCACTTACCGCACAGTCTGGACTTCTCCCATTCACTTGGATTCCCTCCGGTAGACTTTCAATCTGGCCAATCAGCAAACAAAAGGAGAAATTGCTAACGATGATGTTGATTTTCTGCGTTGTTCTAACATTGTAGTCTGCCTGTAGTTTTAGCAATGGGAGCGGGCATTTAGTCCGCATTAGCCATGCTTCCAAATATTTAAGCTATAATCTTTCTTTCTATATTGCTTCTGGTGTATTGGCTTCTTCCTCCTGAGTGGCCTTTCAGTTCATGTTAAGACTGGGTTCACAAAGTGTTTTACTTTGCTTCCAGGGTGTATGTGTAGAACAGAATGATGCTTTTTACATGGTGTATGCAAATAACTGGTTTCAACTGTATATTTTTTTGTTAAGTAACAAAAAAATATGATTTTTCGTTTTAAATCACAACAGTGACATGACAAAAGAAGATCAGTTTCGTCTTTTCTGCACAGTTCTCCATCAGTCGCATCTCTTCGTAACGAGTGTAAGACGAGACGTCATCGATGTGCGTCAAAGAGCCGGTCTTCCTCTGTGGTATCAATGTTTTTTACGGCTTTTGTTCATTTTTGTCTTCATAGCTGCTGGTGGAGTCGTCCTCAGCAGCTTGCAGGACGTCTTTCAAACTCGGTCTGTCCAGAGGGTTTTTAGACGGATGAGAGAGAAGCACCTTTCCCGTTTCGTCCAGTAAAAAATCCCCGCCCAGCTAAAAATATAAGTAAAATAAATAAAATAGAGATGGAAAGTTGGACAAGGTAAGAAGCTATTTAATAATTTAATATTAGATGTCCGCTAATAAGCCAATAATAGCAAGAAAATGTGCTATTGATTCTCATTTTCAAACATGTTTTTTGCAGCCACAAAGAGCAATTTAACAGAAACTATATGGTTTATAGTGGCATCATTTAAAAAAAAGCTTGAAGCTTCTCACATTCTCCAAAACTCCCCATAAAGTGTAAGCAAAGTTGAAATGAAATGAGAGATAATAGGAACATTTTATTTCTTGATGAAAGTGCTGTGTGAATGCTGTTCGTTAGAGGCCACTGGCGAAACTCAGGGTTAACTTAATGGATTAAAAGCATATTTAAAGCTGATAAATAAAAAACAGAAACATGAGAGGAAGTAGTGGACAAACTAAAAGCCTAGAAGCTTAAAAACAAGAACAAAAGTGCGATAGATTCATAAATAAATTTAAAACAAAAAAAAAAAGAAAAGTGAAATTTAATTTTAGAAATCAAAGAGTTGATTCCCTGATTGACAAAGTTGGATTACGCAAGAGTGGATATAGTGGAAAATAATTTATTTTTTCCACATTCCCAGGAAACCAAGATGTTGGAAATTTGAATTTGGTCTCAGGATCCAACAGGCCTGCTTCACATATAAAATCCAGTTAAAACTGTTGCTATGAACTATTAGTTGCCACATTCATAGTTTCTATCTCGTTAAAGCAGCAGCGGCACAAATAGTGCTCAATATATTATTACCAACTTGTTCACTGGGGAAAAATACATTGTGTTCCCCTTGTGTTACCAATAGCTGGCACCACAACAGAAAAGCAAATGCCACTGGTTTCTTGGAGTTACAACTGGAGCGTGCTTCATCTTGGTGTGACGGAAATCCCACATCCAATTGAAAGGAAAACTGAACGCAGCACAAGTGAAAAAAAAAACAACAACTTAGTTGCTGTAAAATCACAGCACAACCCAAGTGATTTTCCAATGTCGCTACGTCCAAGAGGACTGAATACTACAAGCCAGCGGAGGTAGAGCACGAAGTCAGGCTTTTTTTTTTAGAAAAGAAAGAGTTTAGTTAAGTTAGAGAGCAAAGCTGGAGTTGGTGAATTTACTCACAATGGTAGTTTAAAGGAGACCTATTTTGCAAAATTCATGTTTTGCACATTTTTATAATTCCATTTGGGTCTCGACTGCTTCTAAAAACAGCCCAAGCACTAAAAGGACACACAGCTGCTAATAAGTTAATGGTCTTTTGGTGTTTCGGTAACCTCACGATTGTTAAGAAGAAAGTATTATGTGTTTTCCAGGCACATAGTGTCATTTTATAGCACAATTAAGTGATTATGTCTCCTTCAGTTGTTATTAAAATTCTATATGTATCAAATATGACTTAAAAGAAATTTGACTTTTTAATTTAACGCCGCATTCAGGAAGTCAACACATCTCTCCTCTATTAACCCTTTAATAACGTATCTCCTACAATGAGCTCAGCAGATGCACAGTGCCACCAGGTGTTTGCTAATTGTGGCTGGCTAGGCTGAAGGAGCCGCATGGAGAACCACAGTGTGAGACAGAAGTTTGGAAGCTTGGAAACTGCAGCTCTGAGGAGGAGTTATGTCTCGAAGGCGGGGCTAAGTCCATTAAGATGTTTTGTACAGCTGGGTGGTTGCCATGGAGATTAAAGGATTTCTCAAACATTCATGAAAGAATCAAGGCAACACTCAGTATGTTTTCGATGAGGGAATAACATAATAATAAAAAAATGTGCTGTTACCTAGTAACTCCAGCCAAGCCAAACCCTGTTCCAAACAGAGTTCCAGTGCATTTGGTCAGCTGGTTTTACCGATGTAAAATGGCTACTGATAAAAGACAAGCATTTTGTTGTTGACTTATCATCCAGAAGCCACTTGCTACATTTTTGTTGGTTGTGCAAGAGGTTCCACTTGTGCTTTTCAAAGATGTACGGTTATGTAATTGTACATCTGTTTGCAGCCATTTTCATGTGTGAGTGTAAACGTTAAGTTGGGGGGCATGACCAGCAGTAGCTTATTTGGATTTAAGGTTACAAGAGGCTAAAATGTAATGGACATGTTTTGTGTAGACCATTCACCTATCCTGACCTGTTCAAGGAAGCATAATAGCTCACCTTCAAATATTTCCTCTATAGAGTCCCATTGTAAAATGGAATGTACCGTTAGAAAAAGATGGCAGTTTGTTGAAAATTTGAGTCGATTAGTTCTGTTAATTGCTAAAAGCTTGAATGGTGTTTCTAGCTGGAAGCAGTTTGTTTTCACAGAGCATTTTCATGGAATGCCAGGATTTAATCCAGTCACTCTTGTGGAATAAAATTTTTCAGAAAAAAAAAACCTCAATATCTTAAAAATATTTACCCAAAGGCACCAAAAACCCGTGTCCTACCTGAGCTCCATAAAATGATGCTTTTTACCTGATAGATGTCTTCCAGCAGGCGATGTGGGAAATCAGGGAAGTCTCTGTCTGCAGCGCTGAACCCTGACAACTGCATCAGGCAGCCGAACTTCAACACCTTGGAGAAGGAGGAGCCAAGCCCAAAACTCCGGTAGACCTGGACCAGGAAGGGTTTATGAAGTCAGCATGACTGTCTCCATGGCAACCGGTGACTGAATGGTCTGGACACTTGGCTCATTGAGCTTTAATGACGCCATTAAACAGCTGCTAAAGCCTTTAGTCAACTCCCAAACCGACTGTTGTTCCTGAATCAAAGCCATTTGTATATTTGAAAGCCATTTCTGTATTTGACGACAAACTTTTCAGTTAATTTATCACTTTGGATTGTTTTAACTCCTGTTACTTTTACAATTAAGCGCTTTAGTTAATGCTGACCTTTCTTTGTGAATCCAACAGCATTTCAAAGGCACATCCTGTCTGTTCCAGCCACAGCTGAGCTCCCTCCACACTGCCGAAGGAAACCACCACGACCCGCACTGACTGGGCCTCCAGGAGGGCCTGCAGAGCAACACAAAATCACAAAACTGCTTCACAATTCTCTTTTGATTCACTTGGAGATGATCTTTCAGCATTTTTCAGACTTTTTGCCAACTTGGGGGAATTTTGTAACAAACCACAGAAGGTGAACTGACCTGACTGGCCTCCAGCTCGGCCACATGGTCCCGTCACGGCAGCCATCCAAAATTTCCAATGAGAACCAGCAGCAGCTTCTGACCCAAGAACTGACCCAGAGTCACACTCCTTTAAAGAAAATAACCAAAACCATGACTTTATGCACTGAGGTAAACCAATGGGAGCGTCTTGGAATGACTAATGAATAAAAACTTGCTCTTTTGATCGTGCATCAGTGAACAGAGAGTCAGGACTTAAGCTGTCTGCTGGCTTTGCTCCTGATAGCTGCTCATCAGTCGTCTGCAAATCTTTGTCCACGCTCTGCAGGAAGGAGTCCCACTCATTCTGCAAAATTAACCAAAAAAGTAAAAAGTTAATTGTTTTGTTTCAATTGGGCTTTCATATTTGTGCAAAAAATGCCAAGTACCAGAACTTATATGTTGCTTGAAGAAAAAATAGAAACATAAAAGCAAAAATGTCAAATCTAGAAGCAAGACAAACTGAATAGTAACTAGTTACATTTACCTGAGTAACTTTATTTTGAAGTATCGCTACTCTTGCTTGAGTAAAATTTCCAGATTTTCTACTCACAGAATGAATAATCTTGTTTTAACCAAAAACACCTGCAGTTTTTACTCAAGTTTCATAAGATTTTTATTGAAAGAAATTTATGTTATTTGGTATTTATAGTTTTTATATTAACGGTTTTTGTTTTAATCCTTAAAACAACAAAAATTTCCAAAGAAGTTTATATTTTTCTCCATCTGATTATGGAATTTTTAAATATTAAATGATCGCCTTGAAGGTTGGTTGAGTAATTTCTTGAATGGCTAGTTTTTACTTTCACTTGAGTAAAAGTATACTGAAGTTTAGTACAATTTTTGGATACTCTACAGAATATTTGAAAACAAATATATTCAGTTTCAAAACAAAAATCAAACAATGAAAATATTTTTACAGCTTTATTACAAAAATAACTACCATATATATATATATATATATATAT
>CAEGAE010069946.1:0-62681 GCA_903067095.1 Girardinus metallicus | reverse complement strand
TTCTTTTCCTTTGTGTTTCATTATGTCTTTTATTTCTGTTTTTCTTTTTTGTGTTCCTGTCCTTTTTCTGTTTTTTTTCCTTCCCCCCCCCCCCCCCCCCCCCCCCCCCCCCCCCCCCCCCCCCCCCGTAATGGCAAGGCGCACCCGCTAGGGGCCGCGCCCCACAGTTTGGGAACCTCTGATGTAATATATGATGAATATTTAAACATCAAGACTCTCTTTAGGAGAAGATCTGCCTCGTAGTTTAACCTTCCTTGTATCTTTGCTATTAATATATAACAATAATAACTATTGAAATGATTTATGAGGAGCTTCCCCTTTACAGGTGTTCAGGCATCAGAAGAAAAACATTAAATTTGACATGGAATAGGCTAGAAGGTAACTTATTCAATGAGCAAAAGAACATAATGCTAAGATATACACTGTTTATAGGGTAAACAGAGCAAAGGAAGGATTGATGGACAACAATAAATTTACCATGAATCTGGGATTCTGTCATCCTTTGCTGTTTATCTGTAAAACGATCTCTTGTTGAATTGTGTCTAATATTTTCCACATTTCACCTATGATGCAACTGCACTAATATTAAATGATATGTCTGCTCAGGTTTGACCCCCCACTCCCTATTTGTGCATGATTTATAGCATAGTTCACTTAAACAGATGTTCTGTATAGAAGAATAATTCTGGGAGAAAAAATCTAAACCCACAGTGTCTCATTACCCTTATATCATCATTCTACAGACTGAGACCAGTTGCAGAATGACTGCAACTTTTATAAATAAGTAACTCAATGTGCATTAAATATGCAGTGCTATGTCAATATTTGCAACAGAAAACCTGATATGAACAAAAATATCCTCAACACAAACTGTCTAAAGCATACTGAAACCTCACCTCTTTGGATTCACTGCTGACAGGACTCAGCATGAGAGAGTACAGGACATCTTTACCTCCCAGGAAGAGCCGATCACGGTACTCATCAAGAAGGACAGAGCTGAGTGAGAGCTGGCCGTCATGGCCGCTAAAGATGGACGACCTGTTGGTGGACAGCAGGTCTGCAGAGAGAGCAGAGAAAGAAAAAGGTTAGCTGGAGTGACATGGCTTGTTGTTTTGATGCCCCTGTTGAAGGACAGAAGGACACATTTCATCACACGAAGAGTTTCCCCAAGCATCCGTTCCTGCTCTCATCACAGTGTTTGGAACATAAACAAGCGCTCAGCTTTTGCCAGGAAACATGGATGCAATTATCTAACAGTTCAGCATATGATGCATCTTAGTTTTGGGGTTAAGAAGTTAAGTATCAAGCACTGAAACAATTTCCAGATGGTCCTCTAATATCATCTTATTTTTATTTTTTTTTCTTCTGATTTCCCCATTTATTATTATATTACCTTTCTCCTTCAACTACCAACTGTAACATCTTCCAAGCATCCACAAGTCTTTTTGTTTTAAAGTCAATATCTGTAATTTATGTACAATACAAATGATAATTTGAAATTTAGCATTTCATATTGCCTTTAACCATACAGTGAAGCCATTAAATACTGTTTAACACGTGTTTCACATCTGTCTCTATCTCATCTTTTCGGCTTGCCTCTTCTCTTTAACATTTTGACTCCTTCTCTTTTTGTCAAGGTAAAGACATGAGGAGAAAAAGTTGCGCGTGAGAAGATGTCAAGTGACTGTCAAAGCCCCGCTGACAGAGATGCGGGTCTGAATCGACTTTCTGCCCATCTCTCATCACTCATCTGTACTCAACCCAACTCTCTCGCTCAACCCAATACACCCAGGCAAACATGCTCATGCTAACACGGGGATTGTGAGAATGGGGCTTGAGTCACTCAGCACTCAGCAAAGCATATTGACAGAGTGAAGCTCAAAGACCCCGTCACACCTTGTCCGTCACTGCGGATCTGTTTTTAGTAGAGATCTCCATTTCTCACCCTCACAAAGGTCCAGAGACATCAAACGTTTGCTCTAGGCTCATATTATTTTATTTATTTATTTCCCATCAGTTTGCTTGTTTTAGAACACTTGATTTATTGTATTAGCAGTCTGCCTTGTACGTCTGTGCAAGCGGCTCATTTGGAAGAGTCTCCAGCCACCACCAATTATCACAAGGTAAATGCAGGTATAGAGTGGATTGTAAAAGTAAATTTTGCACAAAAAGTACAGAAAGTTGTGTTTGGTCAATGTTATCTTTGTTGTAGTGCTTTTTAGCAACAAATCTATTACTACTGTTTGTTAATTTCCCTTGAAATAGGGCGACATTAGAGAAAACATATCTGCAAGTTACGTGGAAGAGTTGATTACACATGCTGCTCCCGTACAAAACAGCTTATTCTGTAATTTACTTAAATGGTGTTATTTATTGGCTTGAATGAAGACATGTTAAGACATGAAGACAGGTAAGACATGAAAACTGTAAAGATGTATAAATATTTCAGCAAAACACTGCAACTGTTGGCAAAGAGAGACCTCGTTAACCTTCTGTTGTAAAATAAAAAAATAATGCAAAACTCGAGGTTTTAAGTGGATAAAATTAGACGTTCAGCATTTGGTTAAAACTTATATTACAGTGTGTGATAAATCAAATCAGCCAAAACTGAAAATTACAGAAAAGCTAGTACATATGTAATTCCCTCATTAAACATGAGGAAGTGGTTGCTGTTATGTTGTGAAGACCTTTATGGCATATCAGACATTTATAATATGTTACATGTTAGGAGAAAAAAAATCAAAATACTGGAAACTGTAGAAAAGTCCTATCCTATGTAATGCCCATAGAGACATAAATTATAATAATTATTATTTCTACAAAAACACCCTAGTTAGCCAGCAATTTTCACAGTAGGAACAAATCGAGTTAGAGCAAGGACAGGAAAATTGGGAAGAACAGGATGATAACGTGGCTTTCAGGAGCAGCAGAAAGTCGGACAATAATAAGCAGAAAGATAAAGACGTAGAGGAAATCCGAAAACAAAGCACTGTCTGAAGGATTTATTGGAACTCACAACATGAATCATACAGAAAGACAGAAAAGGAAAGCAATATTGACCTTACTTTGCCTCTGATGATTTGTCACTGCCCTTTTATCTGTCATTGAGTTTATTTCATACATACCTTTAGGGTTTACATTTTTATAATTCATATAAAATGTAATTGTGCTGAAGAAAAAAATTACCATATGTCTTCACAATATCAGACATGTATGAATTTTAGGTATGTCCAACTATCCATAAAACCTCAGTGTTCTTTTAAAGACCGATTCAACATCTCAGATGTCTATGAATCTCTTCTTTGTGATCATACATGACAGACCACAGATAAAGGAACATAAGTCATGTGGCACATGAGTGGAGTTCAGTATTTTAAAGATTGAAGACAGCATTACTGTTGGCATTTTAATGATCTGGATCCACAACCTTCCTCTGTTCTTGGAAAAGACGTGCGAGTACCTCAGAACGTTGAACATTTAACATCCATCTGTCTGCTGGTTGTTTTGGATTGCTACACAGCAGTCCGTTGTCATGTCATCTTAAATGCTTCGCTGTGCCAGATTCTGACATAATGCAAAATCCCAAGACTTAATGCAGAAGATTTTAGAAACATAAAAAAACCCAAACCATTTATGTGCTAAGCAGGCAGGTTTATTAGTTCTATATAGATAAACTGTTGGTAAGGTATCTTTTAAATTTAGCTGTGTTCAAAGGAAGTATTTTAGTTTAACAGTAACATTTTGCCTAATGTAACACACCGTGAATGTGGTCTGCAAATATATAAAAAAAAAAATTACAAGTAAGCACTATATGTACTGGGTTTATAGAGGTTTAGGCTTCATTGTTAAATGTTTCGGATGATCCATCTATTTACCTCAGTGCTTAATTAAATGCTGTGTCTCCATATACACGTTGCCCTGCAGATATACAGTTGTTGTCAGTCAAAACAATACAAAGACCGTCAGGTATGTGTGGCATGTTTCAGAAGATTGTGAGAAACTGTTTTTTTTTTTCACTAAAAACACAAACACTGTTGCACATTTTCCAGCTGATGAAACATCCAGAAGATTAGCCAGGGAATGTTAATATCCTCATCCCACTGTGTATCTGCCGTGTATTTCCGAGGCATAGGAGGACATGGTGCCTTATGTGAAAAACATGCCAAAAATCACCTCCGTATGCATCTGACACCGTAGCATATGCAATTTGAGCTCGGTCTAAAACAGGCTGCCATGCATTTTCTAGGTATTTTGCAGGATTAATGTCTTGAGAAGCCATATGTACTGCACACATTTTCATAGTTTCCTATTATCTCATCTCACAAATATCTGACCACTTGGGAGCAATAAAATACACTGAACTTTTATCCCTAGATGGTTGTTTGTTCTTTAAATATGAAAACAAAGAAATGATTCCATCACAGATAAAGTAATTTAATGGTTGAAGCTACAGCATGTAACTTTTATAAAAAATACAGTTTCAACATGTTTGTTTTACTGTAACTATGTCATGATGGCAAGTTCTTGCTGCGTTGACTCCACTTCCGGTACCATTTACCTCAAAAATGTCTCGTACTACACATACAGTTTAGTATGAGACAAAGGTTTTGCTGTTCTTACTTCTCCCAGAGTTCCCAGTGCTACCTAGAAACTCTTAGTGCTGTCAATCGTGCCTGTGTGCATGCGTCTTCCTTTCCTTCCCGCTGCCTTCTCTCACTGTCATGTTACAGCTTCTCCCCTTCAGCAGAGCCTGTCATGAATGCTAAGGTTAGTTAGCATTGCCACCGATGACGGCGGATGAAAAGTTTTTTTGTAATGGTGTATTGTCTCTCCGCAATGCCCACATTTAGGAGCACATTCACAAGGTCGATTGTCAGCGCTAAGTCCCTCCTCCTGTCTATGATTGGTTGTTTTTGACAGGGAATGGTGCATTTCTTCAGACAGCAATAGTACCACTTGGAGGAGAAGGAGGAGATTGATCTTTTCAAAGATTATCTGTATTATATTATACTGTCACAACACGGTGATAGTTTTAACACAGGCAAACCTTAAGGCAAAGAGCCACTTGTGGTTTGCACAAAACCATGACTAGTACAAACATTTGATTAGTATGTTATTTACAACTTCCTTAAAACATACAGTTGCCTCCCTGGAGCAAACATCAAATGGCTCCTTTACCAAACTCATGGTGTGCAACTTTCATCTTTGTGGCATTTGTATTTATCCTAAACTCATTTGGAAGCATAAGCAGATTCCTCTTTAAAGTCTCCTTCTCTACAGCACCACCTGTAAACTTCATAAATCACTGATATATACACGTCCCTTTCTAAACAAAGCAAAACATGTAAGCACATAAAAGTACATTACACACAGACACTAAAACAGTATAAAAGGTGAGTTAACAGCTTCCATCTGTGGCTTGTTATCACTCCAGCAGCTCATCACTTCACTGCTGAAGTCACACCATCATCTAACATCTCACAAGCCACATTACAACTCCTGCTGACTTTTCTTCTGCGCCTCTCTTCCTTCAATAATTCCCCTTTTCTTGTCTCCATCACGCTCACATTCATCCTTAATTCCCCCTCTTGTTATTTCTTGTCTCTTGAAGTTGCTTTAAATGCCATATCTGTAGTTTCATCTCTCCTGCCTGTCTAGATGTCGTCCCAACTTTCTGCCCTTTGCAACCTGATCTCTTTTCCTCCTTTGTGCCAATTTTTTCTTCAACCATCTTTTGCCTGTAGACCATATATAGCTGCAAAGTTCTGACAGAATCCAAGGTGAAACATCTGTCTTCAATGTGTATCGTTTCCCCGCAGGCAGCGGGCCAACGCAGCATCCACAAACAGCAGACGTGCCAAACCGAAGCGACAGGCGAAGCAGCATCTGGTTTCACTGTGTCCAACCTAAGCTTTTGCATCACCCCGTTGTGAGATCTCCGGAGATGTTTATGCAGTAATTTATGCAGCGTTCTGCTTAGTCAGCCTGCCCTGGTGAGATGCCTGTCAGAACTGGCGGAGGGACATGTGGACGTCTTATTCACTTGTGCGGTTTGCGGTTTTTCTTTGATGTGGGAGCTTACATGATTTCACCATTACGCAAAGAACAATGAAATGTAATCAAACTTCTGAAAGAGGATTAGAAGAAATGAGTTGTGATGAAAATGACACCAGCAAACATTTGAGTTTTCCCTTCCAATGAGTTGGAAATGTTTTCTCTGGAAACTCTTAGCCGGAGCTGATTTTTTTCCATCCTTCCTGTGTTTATATAATCTTTTTCTGTGTGTAGGTGTCCCAACGCTGTTATAAATGATTTGACAGTCCAAAAACATGCAGCTTAACATCTCTACTGACACTAGATGGCAAACAGAGTCGGTTGTTTTCTATCCTGGACTCCTATATTTTGGGTGATAAACAAATGCAGTTAGTAATATTGGAAACTGATTAAATGTCAAGAAGTTTTCCAAAGCTTTTCCATATACAGAAAAGCTGCATCAGTTTCAGAATGACAAATTTAAAAATGTCAACGATCAAACAATACTCCTGGTTTTTGAATTAGTTTTTTTATTATGACAATAAATAAACTGTTACAAACATTACACTGACATCTGGTAAATGACTGTATGCTTTGTGTCATTGTTTGTCATGCTTGGGGTTTTAGCTTCTTATTTTGATCTCATGTGATTTATTTTGAGTTTGGAAACTTGGCTCCAGATTTCTCAATCTCCACATTGACTCTAGTTCCTTGTTTTCCCCACCTTCTGCATTCCCAATCAGTTCACCATCATCCACTCTATTTTATTTTATCTCATCTTCCAGTATATGCTGCATGTACTTTGGATTTTATTGTCATATTTTTGAATTTCCTTATTTATTTTTTTTGTTGTACCATCGAAGATACAGCATCTTTCCATGTTCCTGCACACGGGTCCAAAACTATCTATTTAAGCTATGACACTTTAATGAATTCTAAAAAACACTGCAAATAGGTATTTATGGGTCCTTTTTATAGGTTGTGTCTAATTTGATTTAAACGCAATAAAAGTAATTGTCTTTAAAAACGTCTCAATATCCAAGGAGGAAATTCTGTAATCCCAAAAAAGAAAAAAAAACACAGTCTAAGAAATACTTACTTGTTCTAAAAGCAAAAAGGTAAGACAAAACTCTTAATCATTCGCTGAAATCTCCAAAGTGCAAATTGTTCAGAGGCACAGGGTAAGCTGTATTAAACCTCAGACAGGTTTTCACCCATGCATATCTACACCTGCATGATTGCTATCGGTGTTATTGTTGGCTTAGAAAGAAAAAGAGAGAGGGACACATCTGAAGCCTATTAGACCCCCTGTATTTCAAAATGTATGCCAGATCCATTCCCCGCATGAATAAATAGGTCTCTGGTTCAGCCACATCTTTCCACATCAGAGCTGACAAAACTGGCTGTTTCTCTAAATATTACTCCTATACGTTTAATTGTCTTGAGCTCTGACACGCAAACACACTGACGAAGTTTCATTAGACTCATTACACTGCTGACTGATTTCCCAGGGTATCATTAGATCTCGGTTGTATATTATTGCAGAGTGTCAAATATTTCTGGAATCTGCTGTGTGGACTAAAAACACTGCACACCCTTCCACTCCTTTTCATCCTTCTCTCCCAGGTTTTGTATTACCTTCCATCTGATACTTGCCCTGCTAGCATTATGTTAAGGTGTGTTTTGCAGAAGAAAAAAGTAAAGCATGGAATATTTTTTGCTAGTTCTAGTGTTCCTAAATATACATGTGCTGTGCATTCTAGATAAAAAAAGACTTCTTGATGAAGCTCCTCCTATATTGTTTAATTGCCATGTTACCAACAAGGTTAGTCTGTCTTGAAAACAATTTCTATATAACTCTAAATGAGACAAAATTAAGCATTTTTCAAAATAAAAAATAAAAATAAAAAACAGTTCCTGTCAGACTGATAAAGTGTGTGTCACTTATGCTGCACCTCATTTTGTATGGCGCATGCTTATTGGGATGAAGGGTGTAAAAATGTGGAGTCAGCCACTGTATAAAATATGCTACTGAACTAATGTTGGAGTTATTGTTATGTTGAAGTAATCAAAAATATTTAAGTTTCAAGGATAACTTAATGTTTGAGCTGGTTGTGGCATCAAATAATACAGAGGTTTTTTTTTATTTTAGATTGCAGCTTCAGACATACAACATTCATTTTGAGCTGAAGTTGTTTCCAGAGAAAATACTACTGTATGAGTGCCAGAAGAACCCTGGACTTAGATCATTCTGCACTGATAACAGATTCTTTAATACACAATTTTGAGATTTGAAGACTTTATTTGTACAAACAACTGGAGCTCGTTCGCTTTGTTTAGCTCACAAAAGCTAAAACTTGCCTTGTGACAACTGTCAAATATCATGCCTCCAAACAACAGAAGTCAATGGGCCTTCTTATGTGGGCATTTAAGGTTGGCAAGTCTTGTTCTTCATTCAGCCCAGAAAGCAGCCATTAAAATAGATCTGTTAAGTCTACAACTGATGACAAAATATAGCCTAAACAATTACATCAAACTTCAAATTACATCTTCCATCTTTCATACACATTTTTACATGAGCAAATTTGTAACTTTTTAACCACATTGTTACCTTGTTTGGATGGAAGTCTTTGCTGTATCGATTCAGACGATTCAGTAAGTGTGTCTGTTCAAGAATAAAGCTAACATTGCAAAATATAGTGAATATGATGATGTGCACATTTTACTCCTTAAAGCACAATGTCTTTTGTTTTTTTAAATGATGTCAGATGTCATTGTAAAGACTTGTGCAGTTGGAATGAACAGCTGTAAAACCTCAGCAAACAGTTAGCCATTAAGGTTTCAGGGAATCGCACTGGCAAGAAAACAGCAGCACATATAACTGATGACAGATTTAATTAGGAGATACCATGCCAAGTTGTTCCTGCTCCTTGCTGGAGATATCACATCTCATTATTCATCTTAACCAGACACATGAGATCATTTAACAACAACAACAACAAGTGAGAACCATAACCACAAATAAAAAGAAGAGTTGAGGTTCTTGTCTTTTCTGACTTTTACCATTGTAATCACCTGCTATTTTTATTACTCCCTCAATCTACCCTTTTCTATATTTTTCTATCAGAAATCCTATATTTCTTTCCCTTTCTCACACACACACAAGAAGTGCTAACGAATCCCTCTGTCCTCTAAAGATGCTTCCTGTTATTTGATCTTCTCTCTCTCTCTTGGGCGAATTGACACATGGCGTAGGATGTTGCCTCATCCTCCTCTACAGAATCAACCCCACCATCCCACACAGATTTACCATTCTTTCTTCCCTGATTTCATCATCATCATCATAATCAATCTCCCCTTTTCTCTCTCCTCTCTGGAATTGGTTCTACCCAGCCCTCTCCTTAACCCAATCTAATCCATTTTCCTGCTCTTCATATCTCCTGCCTCTGCCATTACTCAAACACTCTTTTCCCACCTCTCCTTCAGAATGATTTAAATTCCAGTCATTGTAACCTCATCCCCACTTTATCACTTTCTTTGAACGCCAGTCATTTTTTTCCATGTCTTTGCTCTCAATTTCCCTCTGAAATGTACCTCCTAACCTCTGCATCACTCTCTTCATAATCCACTCTTAAAGACGACCAAGCAATCCTGCATTGTTTCCTGATTTTCCTCTTGGATTTCAGTTTTCTAATTAACAAATTTACTCACATCCTTCACTGCCGTCAAGCTTGATCTGAAGCCTTTATTCTGTCAGTGAAATCTGCTTTCATGTGCTCAGCCAAATCACCACGGGCCTCACACACACACATGCGCACGCCCACATGTTTGCGCATGTACACATGTGAGCTGTTTAACTCAAAACAGCTCAAAGGAGATGCAAGTGATATTCCACTTTCTCACTCCTTAGGTTTGGCTAACTCTTAACTATAAAAATTGAAACACACTTTTAATTGCAACCAAATCTTAAATCTGGTGTGAGCTTTTATTTCAATTTATTATGATCATAAATAATTTAAATTTTCTGGTCAGCAACATATTCCTTATTACTGACATCCATTTTGTTTGCTCACTTGAATCTCTGTGTTTTCTGTGATGGACTTGCAATCTGTCCAAGCGACATTTGACTGTGGTTTTATTTCTGGCCATTATTCAAGACACTGAAGAGGGTTTTTTGTTGTGGTGTTTAGAGGGGGTGGTGGTTCAATTGTTGCAGAGAAGGCAAAATGCATTCTTTAGAGATTAGCTTAAATTAGATAAATGCTTGAAAAAAGAACAGTCTGTGTAATTAATCTATATCATGTGTTTTACTTACTGAAATAAATTGACATAATAAATGTTGCATTCTAATAATTGAACATGTCTATGTACTAGTTTCATTTGCTCTTTCACATTAAACACCAGGAAAATCCATCTATCCTTCAAAACCTAAACAGAAAGGAGTGTCTAGAATATGAAAGTTTTGATTAATGGTTCAGTTCCTCACTTTGTGCTTTATATAATGTGTAATTGAAACAGTGGTACAGTATAGTAATCATGGTAGTGCAGTCCATGTTCAGATGGCCTTTTCAGAAGCCTCTGCAGAACCAATTGATTGCTAAATAAAAGAGTGTTTTTGTTTCCGTGTTTGTAACGTTCTCCATCATTCAGGGTTCCCACCATCATTATTCTGTTTTCCATCACTTCACATTGGCTCTGAGCCAAAATACTAAATGGCTATACGGGACTGTAAAATTACATGAGACAGAAAGTCGCACTTTGTTTTGGTTTATCTGTCTGACCTTTAGCATATGTCATGGATAAATTAATGCTACAATAATTTTGGTTAACAAAAAAATCCCTTATTTTGACCAATATTAAAATTGTTGTATAATGCAATTCTGTTTGGAAACAGAGTGCACTTGTTGCACTTAAAAAAAAAATTGAGTGTTCAGATTGTAGCCGTTAAATTTAATAGTCATATTTTATTGTCTATTAAATTGGTTTTCTGCACATTTTAACCTGAAATTAAAATACAAATTTGGGTAACTTCACATTTCTACACTACAAAGACACAAGTCTTTGATATGACTTCTGTCAGTTTACTGACATTTTGTGGGGAAGCTAGGGACGATCCAGCCAAAAGATTTATTTCAGTCTGGGGACCATATGGGCTCTCTGTGAGTCACTAAAGAGTTACACTTTGGTTTGAAAGTCTTCCAGGTTTCTCGTTTGCACATGTACATGCCAGATTCAAAAGAGAACATCGTTTTATTTTATAAACTGTGATTTGGATAAATTGCCTCATTTTCCTCCATTCTGAGATTTGACTTTTATGTCTGAGACAAGTCTGTACTTAAACTGTGGGCCGATTTGTTATGTCAGTGATTATTGAAAAAATAGTGAAAAAGTTCTGGTGGTTCTAGATGGGCTGGGCTATGTTGTGTTTTTTGAACTTTGGCTAAGAAAAGTTGTTTCCCATTTGACACCACAGATTTTCCTGGCAATTAATTTGGATTGTTCTTCAAGGCGCTTAATTATATTCCAAGAATATGATGACAGTAAATAATATAATGACTTTTTTGACATATTTTAAAGCAGACACTGAAAAACTTAAAGTACAAAGAATGAATCCAATTAAACAGCTAATGTCACTTTTGTTGAGGATGGCAGACACATTTGGTTAACCAAATCAGCATTGACTTTGCAAATAGTTATATTATTATAAATGTCTGACTCTATTCTGTTTTGAATGTTTAAGAGATTTTAATTTTTACCCAACCAAATATAACTGTAACACTGTAACACCAGAATATCTGCTTTTTTTTTAGTGCCTTAAAGACATGATGCGATGAGAAAGAAATGCTCCCAAAAATGCTTTAACCATTTATCAAAGTAGCTTGATCATCTGGGATGCTGGATGCTGCAGATTCTTTTGGAAATATAGATAAATGTGTCCACATGGGTACCACAGCTCTCATATGGCATGCTGCTGCACATGTGCACCCCTGCTACTGAACTAATGCAACTGTGACTCAAACTTCACAAACGTTACACAGCAATAAAGTCATGCTGCATTGTTAAAGTGAAACTTAAGGAATCCCTTATTGTTTGAATAGCTCCCTAATAATTATCTAGCACTTGGATACATAAAGAGCATTAACAGAATGATTCTACATAGTTGATTGGGTAGTATGAAAAATTAAAGCAAAACGGTGATGTTATGGAAAGGCGATATATTCAGTCAAGATGCAGCAGAACACTGTGAAGTCCAATCCATTGGTCTCAGCACTCTGCTTACTAGGAGTGCATAAAAATCAACACACAGGCTTCAAAGACGTCAGAAGATTTGATTTTCCGCAAAGTCACATTCATTTCCTCACATTAACAGAGATTTTTCAATGGCAGAATTGATGCCAACAGTGTTACAGCCATTTTAATGCCCAGTTTTAGAAAAATGTGTTCCAAATCCCAACATTTGGCAGACTATATAAAAAAAAGAATATGGAAAAGGACAAATTGTGATGTGTTATACTTAGAGGAGAGAATTTCTGTAATCTAGCAATTTGGAATGGGTATTTTATTTATTCATGTTTCACCAAAAAAAGGGGCTTTTTTTAAATGGTTCCACTGCACTGTATGTCTCTGCTAGAGCCTCTGATGCAAGTAAACTACACAATCTATAAAGACAAGTTAAAATGACAGCTGAATGTTGCTTACATGTAGTGACTTGGCAAAGTTGTTTTTTTTAAAATCCCCATGCCAACCTCGGTTGGCTTTTATAGACAAATTAACTTATATTCTTGTCTACTTAATCCAGTTCCATTTTTGCCATAGCAATCCACTATTTTTCTTCTTTTTTCAGCTATGTATACATTTTATATCTGTATTTCAATGCTCTGAAACTGAACTGAAACAAATCCACAGTAAGGATCAACATGAAGTATCTTAACAGTATGATGTACTACACAGCATGTGCAGAAACTGAAAAACCTTTTAAAAACTCAAAACCTCCAACATTTGAAGACAGATAGTTATCAGGGAGCTTTTGAGAGCAGCTGAATGAAGCTGGTGTGTTTCTTTAACTTGATGGGTGTAGTAGAGTTTAGGGATATTAGATAAATACTTTTTTTAAGTTTTAAACCCTCCTTGCTCAAGATCTACTACTGTGATGTGTAAGGTTCGTGTTAAATTCACCACCATGCTGAGGACATTTAGGTTGTTATTGGCTACATTTGCAGCCAACAACTTTGCGCACCCTTTTTTTTTAATAATAACTGAATCACTATGGACAGCCATACATATTTCCCAGTGAAAAGAAATGGAAGGAATAGTGGGAATGAATGTACACACGCACATACACGCCTGCACGTTTCACACAGTGTTTTGCGTTTGCTTGGGGTCCTTAGTAATCTGCATGACAGATGGTCAATGCCACATTGTTGGGACTTGAACTCTCAACCTTTGCCTGTCAAAGGGACCAGTGTTCCTCTGCATTCAGGTTGGCTCTTCTTTCCTCTGTTACTGTCATTCCTACACTACTCTTTCAATCTCCTGTATTTTCCCTCTTCTTTATAAAACCTTATCTGAAGCTCGCCATTCATTCAGTCTTCTGTGTTCTGACGTAAATCCACACAACAGTGTAAACTGCATTTTGCACCTCTCTCAACTAATTATTTTAGATGTTGTTATACAGTGTTTGAAATGTAAAACATAAAATGTTCTTCCAGACTCAGAGCCAGCCTCATACAATATAAGCATTTATCTGCCTTTATTCCTCACTGGGCAGAAAAATAAACCATAACGCAGCATAATTTTGATGAACTGACACAATTTGCCAACAACAGATTGTGTCAGTTCAGTCTGTTGGTGGAAGATTGAACTGACACATTGAGGAAGCTTCCATTGAGTAAACTTAGACTGGGAACTCTGGGTCGGGCTCTCTAATCTCTGGGGATGAGGTCACCGAGGTGGTTAAAAAGCTCCTCGGTGGCAGGGCCCCGGGTGTGGATGAGATTCGTCCAGAGTTCCTTAAAGCTCTGGATGTTGTAGGGTTGTATTGGCTGACGAGACTCTGCAATATTGCATGGACACCGGGGGCAGTTCCCCTGGATTGGCAGACTAGGATGGTGGTCCCCCTGTTCAAAAAGGGGGACTGGAGGATGTGCTCCAATTACAGGGGGGTCACACTTTTAAGCCTTCCTGGCAAGGTCTGTTCAGGGGTCCTGGAGAGGAGGGTCCATCAGATAGTCGAACCTCGGATTCAGGAAGAGCAGTGTGGTTTTCGTCCTGGTCATGGAACATTGGACCAGCTCTACACCCTCAGCAGGGTCCTGTAAGGTGCATGGGAGTTTGCCCAACCGGTCTACATGTGTTTTGTGGGCTTGGAGAAGGCATTCGACCGTGTCCCTTGGGGAGCCCTGTGGGAGGTTCTCCGGGAGTATGGGGTATCGCGCCCTTTGATACGGGCTATCAGGTCCCCGTATGACCGGTGTCAAAGTCTGGTCCGCATTGCCGGCAGTAAGTCGGGCTCGTTTCCGGTGAGAGTTGGACTCTGCCAGGGCGGCCCATTGTCACCGATTCTGTTCATTACTTTCATGGACAGAATGTCTAGGCACAGCCAAGGTGTTGAGGGGATCCGTTTTGGTGGCCCTAGGGTCATATCTCTGCTTTTTGCAGATGATGTGGTTCTGTTGGCTTCATCAGGTCGTGATCTGCAGCTCTCACTGGAGCAGTTCACAGCTGAGTGTGAAGCGGCCGGGATGGGGATCAGTGCCTCCAAATCCAAGGTCATGGTCTTGAGCCTGAAAAGGGTAGAGTACCTTCTCCGGGTCGGGGGTGGGTGTCCTGCCCCAAATGGAGGAGTTTAAGTATCTCGGCATCTTGTTCACGAATGAGGGAAGAAGGCAGCGGGAGATCGACAGGCAGATTGTTGCAGCGTCTGCCGTGAAGCGGGCGCTGTACCAGTCCGTTGTGGCGAAGAGAGAGCTGAGTCAAAAAGCAAAGCTCTCGATTTACTGGTCAATCTACGTTCCTACTCTCATCTATGGTCATGAACTCTGGGTCATGACCATAGATGACTCGGACAATTAGTCAGGATGCGTCCTGAACGCCCCCCTGGTGAGGTGTTCCGGGCACGTCCCACCGGGAGGAGGCCCCGGGGAAGACCCAGGACACGCTGGAAAGACTATGTTTCTCGGCTGGCCAGGGAACGCCTTGGGATTCCCCCGGAAGAGCTGGAAGAAGTGGCTGGGGAGAGGGAAGTCTGGGTTTCCCTTCTTAGGCTGCTACCCCCACGACTCGACCCCGGAAGAAATGGATCGACGGACGGACGGACAGACTGACTGACTGACGGATGGACACAATCTCACAAAGTTAATGAAGGTTTTTATGCTTTATTAAGCATAAAAAGGCAGTTTTTTTTTAAAACAGCCTTTTTTTTTAAAAGACAGAAAAACAAAAACAAAGAATAATGAAATACCTGAAACTTGATGAGCAGGAACTTTCCATAGTTAAGGACAGAAATTTTAGAAGTTCAGAAGGTCAACATATACAAGGAAAGTTATTCAAAACCGGCCAAACTGAAATCAACCAGTACATCTCTACATTTAGAAAATTAAACAATTACGTACTTTAAAAGGTTGTTTAAATCCAAGGCTGATTAAGTTTCATGGTCATAGTTCATTATAACCGCTGCAATGAATAAATGCTGCATTGTCTGTGTTTTGGCATTGCAGTGTTCACATGAAGTTTGTTTAAGATTAATTTTATGAAACTTTCTCCCAACATGAAATAAACCAACACATCTAAAAATAATCTTTTTGGTTATGGAAGAAAAACATCTTGGAACAACTGACCAGGATTTTAAGGTGAGTTAAGGTTTTCTTTGCCAAGTTATGGGCTTCATTTAATTTTCTTTATAAACGAAATGAAGTTGCCAGCAGTGATGTTTATTCTTTATCAGCGTTGTAATTAAGTCCCAAAATAATACAGAAAAAGGAAAGAATCTGTTTCTGAGGATTCTCTAGTTCTTTTTATGCAGATTTCTTTGTCATGCTTGATTATTGTGAGTTCCCGCCTTTTCTTCTCAACTTCAGATGCAATACTTAAGCTCTTTTTACTCTAGCTCCCTTTCCATTTGTCATCTCTGATCTGTTTGTCCTCAGCTCTCTCTCACATTCAGTGTCGATGTTGTTGTCTTCAGTCACCAGGCCGCCATCTGAGAGCAGTTACAGGAGAAATACTGCTGACATGCCACACAACTGACACTCAGATGTCTACATCAGATGCGTAAACCCTGAGTGACTGCAATAGTGTCACGGAAACTTTAAACAAACACATTCAGCAGCTCAGTAAACACAGATGTCAATCTGCAACGTCTTAAATAAAAAGGCTCAGGAACACAATTAATGAGGCTCATCAGCAACAGCAGCACACAAACCAGTGCTTGGCTGAGTCAGAAGCATTAAGCCAGCAAACCTAAATTCCCTGACAATCTCTATACTTTTAACACTGTTTTCTTCACCAAGCAAATGATCTCATCTCAGCACACCAACAGGTACATATTGCATATTACTGTCACCAGCAGATCCACAGACCAGATGAGTGAGACATCTCATGAAACCTGCATTGTTCTGTAATAGGAAACTAATAACAATGATTTGTTTACAGTGTTTTATAAATGGCCAGCACTAGTAACTTGAGCGCTTTGAGCTCAGCTATGTATCAACTATGCACCGTCTTTTAATTTAGTGCAGGTATCGGGAGTCACATGTTGTATTTACAGAGTATATAATCACTGTTACTTTTGTGTAACTTACAAAAATGATCACATATTTTGTATCTTCTAGGACAACCCTTTCAATGTGTTCAATCAAACAGTGCGATTGTTGTGATGTACCACGTTAAAGGTACACAATGTGTGTTTGCAACACCAGATGAGCAATTTGGGGCTCATTTGCATAAGAAAACACAGAACGTCTGGGAAAGATGTGTAAAATAAAGTTAATTCAAAGCTGTAGGTATGTCCTAGTCTCTGTCAGTTTCCTGATGTATGAAAATCAACACAGATTTCTTTTACTTTCAAGGCATGTTTTCTTGCCTTTCTGATTTTGAGGAGTATTCCACAACAGACCCTTGTAGCATTACTCTAAACTGACAATGTAAATTTAGTATACAGTATAATGTTTCTAGTTGCATTTAATTTGATACAAATCTTTGGGGTGTGAATATATGCAGGAGTAGAGATTTTGTGAAGCATAATTAATCCTTAACATTGGATTTTTTTCTGTAATGTAGGGGGGTTTATATAAATTTTTAACTGGAGATAATGCAAATATATATACCTGTACATATTTTACTGTGCATATTTGCAATGCCTGCCACTAAATGTCGAAGTTTCTGCATTTGTGCATTCAAGAAAATGCTTTGCCAACCTTTAAACAAGCTCCCATTTTGCCTATTGCTCAGATGTTTAACCTGATCGTTATTTATTGGGGTAACTTTCTGTTTGCCTAATACTGGCCTGATGTTTGGTCTGCCACCTGCTGTAAAAAGCAGGGATTGCATCATCATTACAGTTTGATGTAAGGACAGAACTCTGTAATGTCTAAATCACAGTCAGACCTGGCAATTCTTTCAATCTGCTTCTGCAGAACGTAAACTGGTGTTGTTCCATGTATGATGATGCCAAAAAGAGGTTAAGAAAAGACTGAAATTAGAATTAAACAATATATTTTACAAACAATAAGTTCATTTGAAAATTCAAAGAACAATAAACGTATTTTTCAAAATAGGACACCTTGTTTAAATAAAGGAATAAAACTATACCACATATCAGGTTTCTTTACAAGTCTGTTCTCTTTTTATGTATTTTGATTTTTACTAATTCATTGTCTAATTTAGGTTTTTATACAGTTGACCATGCTCCAGCCCGCCTAATGTTTTATTTTAAACAACCAGGTAAAGTTTGAGTGGACCTACAGTCTTTCCTCTCAAAATTTCTTACAGCTGAGACATAAAAAAAAAAAGAAAAACAAAAAGATTGAACCAAGCCAGTTGGCCCCTTGGTTTGGCTTTCGACTCTCCCAGCTTTTTCTCACTATCCTTTTTTTTATTTATTATTCTTTCGTATCAATTCTGAGATCGTTTGTAAGAGGTTTGGAAGAACAAGTCAGCTGAACTTGAGAATTGCAGACAGACAGACAATGCAATGAGTGATTGCAGAGAATGAGATGTTACATTATTCACGGCGTAAAAGAGATGGATGAAGACGGATGGCGAACGGACAAAGAAAAGAGCTGAAAGATGACAGGACAAGAGACGCCCTGCATTCCAGCAGGTCTGGAGTCTCCGTTTGACTCCTGGTGACGGCTTTCCCAGCCCTGCTGCCAGACAACTCACGCCCAGCGGTATCGGCGTTCGAGCAAGGCCAACTGAGAAAGCACACTCATTAATTCAAAGGGTGCAAAAACAAACAGACCCCTTCCTTTTGAAAACCAGCGCAGTTGGATTAAAACAGGACACTGATGTGAGTCTTTGAGTTTTCAAGTACGTCTCCTTGTCTCCCCCCGCCTTCAGTGAGACAAAGTGAATATTGTACTGGACAGAATGTGTGTGTTTAAGGCCGTGTGTGAGCTAAAAAGTAGACACAGACACTGTTTGAATGAACAAAAAAGGGAAAAAATAAAAAAAGTGAAACTGAAAGATGTATTATTACAATGAGAAAATCAAATATGAATTCACGAAATGCATAGAGAGGTCCAGTAAGGTGCTTGATATATAAAAACTATGTATTTATATTGAAATTGTGTATAATTAGCTTTAAATTGAGTTAAAAGATATTTACCATCTTTATGGGAAGACAGAAAAAAATGTAATGTAAACAGACCTGCAAACTACCTTTTTTTTCAGAAAAGTCCAGTTTTACTAAAAGTGAAGGTATCAAATGTGTAGTACATCACAAGCACTCATTCGGTTAAGTGGAAAAAAACACTCGTCTTCCTGCTGCAACTTCAACCCACTAATTGATTGAAATGAGATAATGATGCCTTTTCCTTCCACTAAATTACTTCCACATCCTCCTGGCAGCGCAAACACCCCGAGTGTTTCTGAGAATTAAAACTGAGTGCGAGGCAACTAGTTGAATACGCAGTCAAACATATGCAAAATGAAGGTTTGAAAACAAGAAAAAGGCATTCAGAAAACAGATGAGTAATACTGGAATGTAGGAGGAGATTTACGCATAAAGGCTACAAAAGAAGTAGAGAGCTAACGCTAGGGGGAATAATGCATGGAAGGGCAAACTGAGAGGTCAAAGTAAAGGTCAATGAGACAGGAAGCAAAGAGCTGTGTGGTCACTAATGAGAATCTTCAATGCAAGAGCTCTTCCCACACTCCTCAAGGGGCACAAGTGGAGAGTTCCCTTTCACATGTAAGGAAGTTAGAAATTACATATGAAGTCGTTTAATTCATTAAAAAGCCATTTTAGTGTGAAGAGGATTTGTGTTTGTGAACGCAGTGCCTCAAAGTGCTGGCACAGACATTTGAACTTAATGTGCCTTAACTGGACCTGGGTGCTTAAGATAAGAAATGTCACTAGAGCTTCTATTAATAGAAATGTTGTGTATATTTCAGTCCTCAGTAGGCAGCCTTTAGTTGAAATTTTGAAAAAAATAAACAAATCACATTTCATTTTTAAAACATTTAACTATTTTTCATATGTCTGATTTCGGTCAGTTGTAGCTTGTCCAGGTGGGGTAACAACTGAAAGCTGGATGTTAAGTGCCCCAAGATAAACAGCTGGTGGCGCCAGTCAGTAACCACACCACAAAAAGTAGGCGTGATGAGGTTAGGTCATTTAACAAGCGAGCAGCAGTGAAAGCCCAAGCAGTGGAAATTGCTTTGATTTGGTGATGAAAATGTCATGTTTATGAATTGCATAAACAGTGATGATTGGTGTCTATTTCCAGTGATTGTTACAGTCTGAATAGGTGAAAGTCTCGAGAGTTATCAGTGCAGTTATGCATTATACAGAGTTAAAAGTGGTTTACTTTACACTGTTACATCTTTTAACTTCAGTCTACAGAACTTCAGACCAGTTCTTCAATACATTGAAAATGTACAAAACAACTACAAACAAGCACTGATAGACTTAATACCAAAGGCAAAAGAAATCTTGAACAAAGCTCATACTAACCCATTCTCTAAGTTAGCCTTTGAGGATTTCAACTTATTTTTTCAAGCTCATATAAACGATTTCCTCTGATGTAAATTTAAAGAAATACTGAGTCCAGGATTTTGCAAAGGCCAAAGGACATAGTATTTACCAAGACACTATTGCAACTTTTAAATGAGCAATTGTTGTTTTATTCACAAAAATCCAAGTTACTTTCCTACACTTAATTCTTCTATTCATTCCTTGCCAACCCACTGAACTGTGTTTATTTGCAGTGCGGGAAGACCAATAAGCTCAGATGGTGGCTTTTCTACTGAAAATTGAACAGGAGGAAATCCTGCGAGATATCTTGGGCCAATGATAATTGCAGAACTGCTTAGGGTGAAACTGGATGAAACAATAAGCCAGACTTGGCAACAACAGTAAACAGTACTTGCGCACTCTTAAACTGGCTCATTATCTATGAATGAGTCATGGACAACAACTGTGTCAGATTAGAGGGAAGGAAACGATGTAAACTGTCCACAAACAGACTGCATAGGCATCTATACCTAAGACATTGAGACATAAGTGTCTAACAATGACTTGAAACTGCCTAGAAAAAAAAAAGTGAATAACTGTCAAGACATGTGGCTAAGCGATTTTTCGCATTAAAGCAAGATGGCATTTTATAGACTTTCAAAAAAGGTATTGAGGTATTAAAATGCGTTTACTTTTTATAGAGATAACCAATATGTACTAGATATTGGTGCCATATGGTCAATATGCCTGTATTTCAAGATACCATAGACCCAACATTAATCCCCAAGAACATCAGATGTTCCAGGTGACATTAAACGTAATGTCACCTGGACAAATGTCACCTGCCAAACATATATCAGGAAAGCTTCCCCTTTCCTGATATATGCTTACATTGTTGCAGTGACTATGTAAAATCACCACATTAAGGTCAATGGAAATTATAAAAAATATGCTTCTAGAAATTATCCTTTGTTTATAAGTATGTTTCAAGGAAAGTGAATACAAACAAAAGTTTAGTTTGACAGACAACCTCGAGGTTGATCTTTTGTTATCAGTCTATAGAAGTCAGCAAGTGTCCAAGAAAGTGGATAGGACACCAAAACTGGCTGCGGCCAAAGGCCCCATCCTATTAAATACGGCCCTGTTTGGTGTACCAACGTGTTAGAATACATTTTAAAAAGTTACTCATTCAGCAACATTTCTAAGTTTGGTAAAAAAAAAAAAAGATTCTTTTTTTTTTACTTTATACTTGTCTAGTTGATAAAGTACACTTTTAAAATAGCTTCACCTGTAACAAATTTATGCACATGTTTATTCGCTATTACGCAAACATATTTTCTTCTCATAAATACCAAATAAAATCTAGCCAGAGCAGTTTTATTGCTGACATTATAACAGTCAGTTTTGTCCGTGAATGAGCTGTGTGCAATAACCATTACGGTCAGTGCTTCTCAGTGTTCTAAGCAGTTTAAATGTCAGTAAAATTACTTGCTTCCGAATTCCGACGCGGTTGCCGTTCCTAATAAACTCTCTTAATAAGATGGTCGCACCCCGGTGGCTCTCACCGCAGAGAGGTGAAGCTCAGCCAAAAGAACCTCCAAAAGCACGTAAACCTCCGAAACAGTAGCCAAATGAGCGACCCGGATTAAACGCTTCCAGCTTGAATCACCACAAGGGGAAAAGAGAGAGAGAAAGAAAAAAAAACGAAAACACGAGCAGGACATTTACAGAAAACTACAATGCAGAAATATTCCTTATCTGATGGAGAGTTCTACCAATTAGTGTCACCTGCAGGAAAGCGCGCAAGCAAGAGCGCCTCTGTAAGAATGAAAAGAGCTTTACCTTTATAGGAGAGTCGCAGGCGCGGCACGTTTATTTTGGTCGCGCAGATGCTGGTGACAAGCAGCGCAACCACAACTTTGTTGAAGACGAAAGGTGTAAATCCCATAATTACCAACAGATGCGCCTCTCCTTCTCACTGAGATTTTCTTAGACTAAACGCCAAAAGTCCGAAGGGAATTTTAGCTTGACGCTTCTCATCAAGGTGTTTGATCTTGAGGGTGTGTTAATTCCCAGAGCGTCAAACTAAAGACGCACGTTGTCCTCTGTGCGGAGTGACTGCCGCTCGCCAGAGCTGCCGAGCAAATTCACTGACTCTCCTCTAAATGCTTCCGCAGCTCAGTTCCCACAGCAGCCCATCAGACGTCTATTCCACGCCTTTTCAGTAGAAAGAGAGAGAAAAAAAGAGAGAGAAAGAGAGAGAGAGAGAGAGAGAGAGAGAGAGAGAGAGGGAGGGTGTGTTGGATTCTCGCTCATCCTTTTACGCAGAGCCCAGTTCTGCCCTGGGGTATTTATGAGGGGTTTAGGACAAAAACTATGTTTTGTCTCTCACACACTTCTGAAAACTCACTCACACACACAAAATATTAAAATTGCACATATATACTTTTAAAATGTCACACACATTTTACATTTTTTCTCTCTCACACACAAAATACTAAAGTAGCACATACACACCAATAAAATATAGACCCATTTTTTGTATGTGAGAGACTCATTTTTGTATGTGTGAGAGTTGAGGACCAAAGTCTCCTTATGTGAGTTGTGCTTGCAACCATTTCCTAACAAAGACCTTTAGAGATAATATTATTTTCATTTTCCTTCAATCCCCTTGCCAGGTCTGGTATTCGGGTAACCTTGGGTCATTGTCCAGCCTTGTTTGTTTCTTTTCCAGTTGTTTTACACTTTTATATAAAAATGTAGACTACTGAAATGCACTGGGATTATTGGTTGGATATTTTTATTACATGTTCCAGTTGGAGATATGGCATAGCAATAAGAGATGGAACGTATTTATTAGAGTTGCAAATGAACATTAAAGGGGGCTTTTTTGTAGAATAAATAAAATAGAAATACACATTTTTAATTGTTGGATGTTCATGTAAAACTTCCACACTTTTACTTTACTTTTCAGTGTTGAGACCAAATTAAATGCCATTGAGTTTATGGCAAAAAATCACAACTTGTCATGTGCTGCAGGATGGTGTAGGAACCAAACACAGGCAGTGTTGAGTGTTAAAAACAAACTTTTCAAATGGATGCCTTATGCTCAACTGGGACATGAAGGGTCCAGATAAAGTGAACTAGAGTGATGTGAAGTGAACAGGGCTCATATTATTTGAACGAGGGAAGTTCTACCTTCTAGCTTAGCTAAGGTAATAAGAATCCCATAAATTCATGAGCTGTGCTTGAACAAAAAAGACAAAAAGACATCCATCTCGACATTTCTCTCTCCTCCAAAACCTCTGCACATGTGACCTTCTTTGACCCCTTCCTAGCCATTGTCACCATCTCAGGGGTTTAATTAAGTTGTGCCATACCTTTTAAACACTTGCCCCTCTCTCTCATACATGCATCCCATTCATATGCAAGACTATAAGTGCACACAGGGGTCACGGCAGAATGAGACTGAGCTATTCAAGGTATCAAAGCTGCTGTGGCCCTGCTTCTTTTGGGAGCACTTTTTTGCAGCAGGAAAGAAACTCCCATACATGGTTTATATGGGTGGAAAGGCCAAGGGTGGGAAACGAGACGGGTGTGACGATTTTCTGGGAACCCTTGGGGCAAGTAACAAAGTGCTCTGCGTTTTTTTTTTTTTTTTATTAACTTGGATGTTGTTGGTTGTTGATGTGAGCTGTTATAATTTTTGAGAACTTGCCATGAAATAGTGGACCTCTAGAGCCACTGAAAAGGAAGTTGTAGTTTCGAGGCAGCATCCAACAGGGCAACAAGATATTGGATGTCTTCTTAAAGGAGACCTTCCAAAACCTCTTGATGTAAATATTTATGTATCTCTGAAGAAAATAGCTTCCTCCAGTCAAAAGAGACCACAAGTCTTCTTGACAATGGGTAGTAGTGCTTTACCCGCTGAAGTGATCTTTTTCTCCTTGAAGATAAGATTGTATTTCATCTAAACACCATGCTTGTTGATGGATAAAAGATGTTGCTTCCTGCCAATTTCATCTTTTTTTTTGCATCTTTTGTGGAAAGACATGTTTGTAGGATTTTTGACCATTTGATATTCTTTGGTTTTAGGTTACCAGAAACTCTTAAACACGATCTGTTCTGTCTTCTCTGGTTTTGACCCATGAAGCAATATGGCTGATACAGAACAAAATGAGATACAACTGAGAGGAAAGCCACTGCCTTGGAATAATAAACCCATATGCAAGATCGAAGAGGTATCAAGTGATGGAAGTTAATTCTTTTCACCTCTGATATTGCGAAAAAAAAAATATTTAAAAGATGTAGTGCTCCTTTGACATCATGTTTCTTTATAAAGAAACACATTTCACTGTAATAGCAGCTTTAAGTTTTTTCAGGTATGCATCTACCAGCTTTGTATATCCAGAGAAAGAAATGCATGCCTTTTCCTCTCTACAAAATTCCTCTGATTGGATAAAGATTTTCTATAAACACCTACTTTTAAATGCCTTCTCAGCTGGTTTTATATCTGGACGTTGCGAAAAACATCTTCAGCACTAATCTAGGTTTTGTTTCAAGGCCATAATTTAGCAGATTTGCAGTAGCGTCATGTCGCTTTACATTTTTTTCATGATGGATTTTACAATGCTATGTGAAAAGTTCAGAGGGTGCTAAAAACATGCTTTGTTGAAAATTGTTGAAAACCAGAAAACTGTTTTTCTCCTACTTGAGAATTGTGCACCACTGTGTATCGGCTCTTCAATTAAGCACTAGTAAAAATAAACAGAAGTTTTGTTGTTAAATGGAAACATTTCAAAAGGGTGAAAGTGTATGAATACCTTTTCCGGGCACCATCTATTAAAAGCATTGACTGAGGTACTTTTTGACTGATGCCCTTTCTGAAGTAAAGGTCTCTCATTTCTCAGAAGCTTCTGACCGCACGAAACTTGTCTGTAGGACAAACAGACATGGGAAGCCAGCAGAAGAGGCCACAAATGGGGCAAGTGTTCAAGAGCTGAATAATTGATTGTAAAAGCAGCAGCCTTCTTGCCATCACTGTGAATTGTTCCTTGCATTTAACAAAGGAACTGCTGACTTTAAACGACCTAAGACGATGGTTGCCTCTTTAACCACAACCAAGCTAGCTGGAGGAACATGAGCAGCCGGGATGATTAAGCGAAGTGAATTTACTTTGCTCTGATTTGCTCTTTACTTTCCTAACCCCGTATCTGACTTCCTCTGTGTCATTTTGAATCACTGACAGCACTCATGTGGTTTTCAAACCTGCGTGGTGCTTTCTCTTAAAAATCCCACAAAGGATCGTCTTGTGTCTCAGGCTCAGCTTCCAAGGCCTTGAACGATGTAATTCATTCTGAAAGGTGCGCCAGACTTTTTAGGAAATGTACCGAGTGCCTGAAGGACTTTCTTTGCACCTCTCTAAATTCTCCCAGAATTAAATTATGCTCTCTAAGCTGTCAGTAGTCATGAAATGTGAAACTCTTTACAGCATTTTGACGCAGTGTCATTCTGAAAAATCCAGCTGAAACATCTGGAGTGGTGATTGGAAATGACAGCGTAGAAGTTCATGAATTCACAATGTGGGAGGTAGGGCAGAAATAATGAATGGAGAACAAATTTGAGCCACAATGCACCAAGACAGCTGGTTTGTTTGTACAAGTGCCTCAGGATTCATAAATGTTTAAACATTCTTAGGACAGACAGGAAGAAAGCCATGTACAGTAATAGAGTTTTCCTGCAGACAAAGTGGAACAAAGTGATTCAGGGCAGGCTTTGTGAGAAGATGAGAAAGGTGGTGTACACCCTGGACAGGTTGCCAGTCCAGCACAGGGCAGCACAGACACAAGGGTGAAATAACAATCCACACACACACACACACACACCCCCACACACCCACGCCCACACACACGCAACACACGCTAATACCTAAGGGCAATTAGAGAGACCAGTTAACCAAGCAGTCCGGTTTTTGGACTGTAGGAGGAAGTAAGTCAGATTTCAAAATTTTTTGTAAATGGTCCCAGATAAATAAACACAAAAAATAAAAAAGATATATTATGAATGTATTATTTTTGCCCACTGCAGAAGAAACAAAACAGTGGTTGAAGGAACAATTGTTTCAACTTATTGCAGAAATATCCAGCTAGGAAACAAGAACTGAGGAGTGGGAATTATTGTATCGTCCAACTTCTCTCTACCCAATGAGAAAAAAGTGACCCCACAAAGATAATGGAAACATTGACCTTTATGTGATGCTAAAAGAAAAGGAGCAAAAAATATTTCAATTTTAAAAGGTTTTGTTTAGTTTAAATTATGTAAATTAAGAAATAATTTTAAAAACCTGTGCCTAATAAATAAGATGCAAAAGTTTTTCTAAAGATTTCTAATCCAATTAAATAAATAGTCCAAATAAATAGTCATGATTAGTTATAAAACAGAAGTTGTAAAATTTCTTTTTACTGGTCATATTACTCATGTCTTAATTATCATCACTAAGTTAATATTACTCCCTCGTTAAGAGTCTGTGCAGCTTCATATGTTATGTATTATCTAGCAACAAGGGTTCACTGTGATTTGACTTCTACAGCTTATTCAGTGTATGGAAAGCTAGTTAAATATCAACAAAGATTCACTGTGGTTAAAGTGAATTCATCTAAAAGTGCGAAATCAAGTCTAAAACTAAATTAAAGCAGAGCAATTTGCTGATGTCTTAAAAATATTTACCTTGTTTGCTGTGATTCTTCTCAGAAAGAGAGGAGTAAAGTAACCGCTCTCCTCATTCTGCAGCGCCATAAGGCCGTGCCAACCTATAAAAAAAGGGTATTATTTGATTGTATCAAGGAAACTTTGACAAAGAACAAAAACACACATCAATGGATGAATCACTGCAGTGAGCCAGGGGAGCTGGAAGCTGTCCCAGGCTGGCATTTGGCAAGAGACGGGATACACCCAGAAAGGTTACAATCCGATATGCTGAGGCCCATTAGACCCCCACACGCACAACCATAAATGAACCACACACAAATGTTCCAGCCAGTTAGCATGATTATACCAGTAACATTCTTTCTCTGCTGCAACAAATTTCAGTCATGTCCGACAGCTGCTGGACATGAATTGTCGAAGGAGAAAGAAATTCTCCAGCGCCAGCATAACATTTTTATTAAACTAGCGGTTCCAGTTAGTTATTTTGGCACTGAAATATTAAAATGGATTCTTTACTAAAGACATAAAGGTGCAGATTGCATTTTTTTATTATTATTTTAATGCACAAGGAAATAAGTAAAGAAAATAAATGGTACAAGACCACTTTTGCTGTCATGGCTTGAGTCTGCAGTGGTTGTGTGCTTTTATTTTTCTTCTCTGCTGTCTCATTTCCTCCCTCCCCCTCTTTGCAGCTGACATGTACCAAAGGCGAGGATGTTCCTGCTGGGCTGCTCTGCCACCTGTAAACCATCCTCTAATCAAGCCACTGTAGGAAGACCAGTGGGGTTTCCATTCAGTGCCAGATTGTTCCTGTTAGTTGAGGCAGTCCAACTGGGATAGCTGCTCTGCTCTTAGTGAGAATCTAAAAGTTACTGACCTTTTTTTTTTTTTTTTCTTATGCCCGTGGATGCGGTGTGTAGGGGATGTAATCCTCCATGCTCAAAATTTCGAGAACAAGATTTTGGAACCACTTGTGTTTCGTAAAACAGTACTTTTAAATTGAGTGTTTTTTTGTCCGTCAATGTTCAAGTCTTGGCTCATAAACTGTGTTTCCATTACAAATGTGTGGAAACTCTGTCAATATTCCACTAATGTAGAAAAAACACAATTTTGCAATTGCTGTGTTTTCATTAAACAAGAAACATGATTAAAATCACACATAAATAAATTTTTTCACACAATAAGTCATTAAAAAGCACCGCGCTATCATCCTCTTTCCACTTCTTGTCACATTTAACCTTCACTAGTAACATCTGACAGTTCCTGTCTCATTTAGATTTAGTTATGGACTTTCACTGGGCCTTTCTAAAACATTAGACTTAATCACACTTTGAGTAGAACCACCCACCAACATCCAGGCAGAGCATTTTGCAAGTAGACAATAAAAACCTCAATTTTAGTCTCCTCTAACTAGAGCAACTTTTTCACATACCTGCTGTGTCCTACATGTGGCTTTTCTATGGGTTTTGTTTCAGCAATTGCTTTCTTCTTACCAGTCTTCCATGAAGGCCAGATTTCTGGAAACCACAAGAGAGCTGTCCTACTGAAAGATCCTCACAGCTGTGGGACCAGCAATTGAACTGCATCATAGTATGTAGCCACAGTAGATTGTGTGTCTCCTCCATTATCATATAATGCCACATGTTTAATATTTTTCAGTATTTTCAGATAAAAAAAAAAATGAAATTCTAACTCTTACATTTTGCAATGTTTTAGAAACAGGTTTTATTTAGCAGGAATTGTAGACTGTAAACTTTACTTTTACCCATAACCAAAATGAACATAAAAAGCATCAGTCAACAAAAAACTGTTGTAATCCACAATTCAGAATCAGTGCAAGTAACTCTGTACACACCCTCCATTTCAGGGGTGTCAAACTACAGTCCTCAAGAGCCAGTGTCCTGCAGATTTTAGATGTGCCACAGGTACAAAACACCGGAGTCAAACGGCTTAATTACCCCCTTCTTGTGTAGATATGTTCTCCAGAATCTTGCTAATAAACTAGTTATTCTCTTCAGGTGTGGTGCAGCAGAGGCACATCTAATAGTTGCAGGGCAGTGGCCCTCCAGGACTGGAGTTTGACACCTGTGCTCCATATGATGGCACATTATGGAGAAAGAATCATCCTGTGGGGATGCTTCTCTTTCTTAGGATCAAAAAATGATTCATGTGTTAGAACGATTAAATCAAAAGTTGAGACCTAAATCCAATTAATGGATTGTGGCAGAACTTTGTACACTGATTTTCACAGATGTTTTTCTTCCCAGCTAACAACTGCAAAGAACAATTTCCAAATATTTCAGTCACCAGTCAAAGGCTGGCAGACTGTATTTCGGCAGCATTTACAACCTGCGGCAAAATCTGGCTTCACAAAGAATCTTCTCATGTCATCTAAATAGACTGACATTTCACACTTTTCAGATTTCGTATTTTCCTTAAAATAAGCAATCATTTATTTTTTCTTTTCATTTCTTTAATTATATGTTGCTCTGTGTTGGTCAGTGATGTAAATACCAAATAAAATACACTGGCTTTTATAGCGGTATTGTCAGAGTACTCACTGTGTAGAGTACCAAAGTACTCTACACGGTGCTACATGATGTACAAGGAGAGAAGCAAATTTAGATGAATGTAAGCAACCGCAAAGGCGATAGAATATGGGATCAGAAAACGATAATGGTAAGCAGAGTAGCGGAAGTGAGTAAATAACATGTTGAAAGAACAAAGAAAGCAAATGGAAGAGGGAACGGTAACGTGGGAGCCAAAAGTGGAGGGAGATAGCAGAAGAAAGGAAACAAGTGAAGGAAAAATGTGGTTGGAAGATCAAAGAAGAATAAAGCAATAGGAGAGGGTTGATGGAGCTAAAAAAAAAATAAAAAAAAAGAGAGAGAGAGAGAGAGAGAGAGGCTGTAAGAGAAGTGTGGATGCAACCAGTCACTCAAAGGCCTTTTAACATGTATGGTGCATAGACGACCAACATTTGGGGACTCGCTGCTTTTCCACCCACAAAAACACACAAAGAAAAGCTCACACAACATGCACCCTGTCAGGACCTTTAGGTGCCCCAAGTCTCAATTTAGACTGATTAGAGGCTGACCTTAGCAGTGAACTCCCACGTTTACACACAGTGAGGACTCCTTGCTGTCCTGATTAAGCTGTGACCCTGCCACTGACCACTGGATGCTAAACACTCCCAGACCAGGATGAAACACAGCTGACATACTTAAAAGACCACATGGGGGCTTCCATTCTGGGGAAAGAAAATGGAAACCCTTAGCTGTGGATCTGCATGAGGAAGTCATTTAAAGGTCCTTGTTATCCTCAAAATGGCCGTGAGCTCACTTAGGGCTTAGGAAAAATGAAATGATGAATGTTTTTGTGTTTTGAGGTGAGGAGTTTGATTTGGAACGTAATTTTATTTGCCACTATCTACTTCAAAATTATGTACTTGCTGAGTCAATAAATATTCAAATATTTTTTGTATGTCAGTAAAAGTAAACATGTTTGAACTACTTGTTAAAACAAATTTATCGTGTTAAAACTGCTTGTTAGAGCACAAAGTAATGCAGAATGGTGATGTGGAAGGAGAATCTTACATGCTCTTTGTACAAATAATAACCTTAAAAGTGCGGCATGCATTTTAAGACTTTGTTTTGAAGTATATGTAATATGGAAGAAGGTGTTCTTGTCAGATAACTTTTTGACCTACATGTGAAACAATATGCGTGGCAGAAAACTAGAACTTCAAATCACCCTGAACAGATCATCCCAAATTTGACACATGTCAAACATAAAGAATACTTTATGTTTGACATGTGTCACATGTGACACAAGATTCCTGTCACAATAATATTAAAATATGGCCTAGGGAAACATTATGAATTGAACCATGACCTATTATGAACTATGTAAATTGGTAATACTAATGTAAAACGTATTCATACCAGTCATAGATGCATATTTTTTTTATTATTATGCAGATTAGCAGTAACATACCACTTCAGAAGGATTGCATCATGTCAATATTTGATATAGTATGCCCACAATCATCTTACTTTTCATTGGCACAACAGTTAAAATTCAGAATACGACAGCTTGTTTTTCTCAAAATCCTTACATTTTTTTGTTTCATGCTTTATTTATACTAAAGTAAATACAAAGGTGAGCAGGGGAAGGTCATGCACCACATGCATTTTTTCGCCCTGTTGTCAACGTATTTTTGCTTCTGAGCTGAAACTTTAAATCCAGCCTGAATAAAGGATCTGAAAGCACCGACCCCGCTGCAGATAAGAAGAGATAACAGTGGCGAAATCTCAATTCAGAAACCTTTCCTGTCGTAACTTTCTTTTCCTTCGTCTAAATCATCCACTTTTTTATCCCAGCCTTTTCCATCATGGTGCACATTTCTTTGGCTTCCAGCTAAATTCCTACAAGGAGACGGACTAACAGTGGCTTCCTTATCACAAGAAATGTCGACATAAATTGCCCTTAATAGTGTGCTGGGACAAGGTTTACTGTTGCTAACATTCCTCGGTGTGCAGCAAAGTAAATCTATCCTCCAACAGAGATATACACTGTAATTTACAGAAAAGTTTACTTTCAGCTTGTCTTCATTTGAATGTAAAAGATAATTATTTTCAGCTCTTGGTTTTCACATTTTAAGCACATTTAGTATTATTTTAAAGGTGGTAAATCATGTAGCTGCTCTCTCATTTTTAATAAAGCTCCTGTTGTTTGTCAAAGCCTATTTGATCAATGCAAAATACGTAGAAACTAGTTTAAAAACTCCCTTCTAATCATTGCTGTGAGTTGAGAACTCTTCCAGTTTGTGTAAGAGCCTCACAGATAAGATTGGTTCCCCTCCAATCTTATCACTCATCACTGTTTACCGTCTACTCGAGCAGAAAAGAGTTAAACAATTATCAGCAAATTAAAGAAAAACACGCCGGTCGTGTGCGCCCACTCTGTCGAGACAAAGTGATGACTGTTGTGAGGTTCCCACAGCACGCCAAGGTCAAGACCCTAAAGTGGCTGATCAGTGTTACTGTGTCATGAACGAACAGATCCACACACAAACACACACCGGCCACGGTCTGTGACCCGCGTGACCTCGGGATCACAGTGGCAGATGTTTTTCTGCTGATTTCTTCCATCCTTAACGGCATCCATCATCAGTGTCAGGGTGGAGGAGGAGGAGGAATGCACGTGTTGGGGGTGTGCGATTGTGCACATGCTGCGTCACTGGTGCTGAGTGATATGTGGTTTGTCAATATTTGGCTCTATTAAAATTTAGGAGGTGACCTGGGTGGTCGGAGCCACAACAGCTGGAGGATCAGATTCAAGAGGGAGGATAATGCTGGGATGAGTTGTTCAATTTGAGAGATGTTGCGTAACATGAAGAGCTTGAAAGAGGGTTTTTCCAAAGATCTTCTAAAAGATTAGAACTAGATAGTGTGGATCAATATTGCTTGGATCCACTCATCTCTGAAATGAAACACCATCTTTACTAATCACTCAGTAAAGATGGTATCTGACCCCGAGTGGTTCAGCTTGCCAAATCAGAAATTATGTTGGAACACTTTTCCTAAACTTGTAGAGACAAGGTTTTCAATATACAGTTCTTGTGAGATGAACACGGCTATTATCAGTCATGTTTACTTTAACAGTCAAGTGATGCACTTGACCTGTTCTCCTTTCAGGTGTGAAATTATGATAAAACACTTAAGTCAATCTGAAAATCAAAATAATGTGCACAAAAAGCTTGAACTTAACAAGGATTTTCTCCAATTTACACAGGTTACATATTACCTGACCTGGAAGAGCTAACTTATTCATTAAAAAATATATTTTATGTCTGCTTATGCCCACTGTCTTTGCTGGTTGGAAAGTTAGCTTCCTGAGTAAAAAAGTTCAGGAGATCATAGTAGATGCAATCCTGGAGGCAATATCTGAGTTAGAGAAGTTTAAAACATGTTCGGGACTCATCATCATCCCAAAGTCAAACAATCTAATGCACATCTGACTACAGGTCTTAACATGCGTTATGATGATGTTTCACTTTAGTATAAACCGTTTCTTAATTTTTTAAAGACATTTTACATGGTCTTTACAGCACCTTTAAAGGCCGCGTGTGATCATGCATTTAAGTGGTACTTTTAAAGTCAAGACATTTTTACAATCTTATGAGCACATTCCATGGAATAAAAGTTTATTTAAGCTCAATTTCATATCATGATGAAGGTCTTTTGCACAAGTCTCGGACCAACACAGACACAACACTCAGCACTGTTTTCTTCTTTAAGCTTCAAGGTTCTTCTAAAACAATGTCCTCCACCCTGGAGTATTTACTGTATGTTTACATATCAGATATTTTGAACTGGATACACTCTCCAAAACTGCTTTCAATGTTATACACTAGCCAAGTTCAAAAATCTAATTGACAAAAAAAAAAATATTTCTTTTAAAACAAACACTTCACTTTTGGTTAAATGAATACATCTTGTCAGTCCAGATAGTCCTGCCTTACCTTGTATTTAAATTACAGATATCTGTTGCCACGTCCCTCCTGACCCTTCCCCTCCTCAGTGAAATTAAAGCTGCAGTATGTAACTTTTATTTTAAAAAAGTACATATTTGTTAAGACTGTCAATTCCTCTGCCTTCTCCCAGTGCCCTCTAGAAACAACCAATCAGAGGCAGGAGGTGAGTTTTAGTGCTGTCAATCACAATCTTTAGCCGTCAGTAGTAGGTCAGGGGGGAGGGAGAGGAGATTCATCTTTTTGCAGATTACTTGTCCCATAACAAACTGTCATGACAAGAAAGCAAGGCAGTTGCATGCCTTTAAAATTGTGCCGCTTTTTATGAGTCAAATAGACTCAAGAAATTGTAACAGCAGGGGGGCCCAATTTAATTTTTTGTCATGGAGCCCAAGTTTCCTGGTGGCGCCCCTGCTCAATAAGATAGATCTCAATCTATCTAAACAGACAGAGAGACATGTTTGTATATTTTTCTTGGTGTATAAATATCTGGTTTCAACTGTGCCTTTCTTTTAAGATGGCCATGTTTCATGTTTTGCAACTTATGTGGTCAAAATCTGGGGTCAGTCCAAGTGTTCTGTTTTTCATGTGGGAAAAATGTACAGTTCTTGGCACAAGGTGAACACACCAGTAAGTAGTCGTTAAGTTTTCTTGGTTCAACAAGCCACATTTGTTGAGATGCAAATGCCAGCTAGTTATCAGTAGATATGCTATTCCAATTCTGATTTTTGAATATTTTTCAATTAACATACCTTACTGTACATTACTTTTGAGCATAGTACATTATTTATATGCTACTTTTAATATGTCCACAAATACTTGCTTTGAATTTTTGCCTTTACTGTGCAGCATTTTACTGTTTTTGCATATTTTATCTTCTATCTTTATGTGAACCTAATTGCTTTAATTGTGTGTCACATTGTTAGTTTAGCACCTGAATGTCTCCAATTATTTAATTAACATCTGGTAAATTTGTTGCCTGTTTGGCAGCTTTCAAAAATAATTTGTAAAAACAAAGAAAAATCAGCCATTTGTTAATAGTATGTCACTTTTTATTGTAACAATTTCTGATGACATAAATAAAATTAAGCATTACAACAGTTTTCAACAATAGTCATAGCAGTTGATAGTGACAGTTGAATGAAGAAATGTAAATATATAACTAAACTATGGCTCCTGTGCATATTTTACTCCTGGTTTGGCAGAACAGACTGTGGGTTCCCAGGAGGAACCAGGAGGTTCTAGGAGAAATTGGGACAGTTTATGACCGAGTCAAACAGCAGTCGATGTGGCCATGACCGTCTTTAGGGACAGTTTGAGGACGTCCAGAGACAGTGGCCTAGTGCAGCCACTGACTTGGGAATCCTATGTGGGAAACTACATAAGACTGGAAAGACATGGTGGACTTGGAAATAAATGAGAGTCTAAAATTTAAAGGTGCGTGTCAAACAACAACAACGCAGCAGAGTCAGAACTTTGACAGAGCAGGTTTCACAAGTTAACATCGACCTTCACAGGCCAACATCCACATTTGAGTTTTGTGATTCTGTATTTGAACTTAATGAAGTCCAAAGAGTTTTGCATCCCAAAGTCCATGTCTTTTTTGGAACTGATTGTATGTCTTGGGCGTTGGTATTTTGACAGTGTTTGAACAGGACAGCGAGGTATGGTCTGTCTCAAGGAGAGTCCTTGCATTCTGGTTTCTTCTTGTTGTCCGGTGCTGCCCTTTTCGCTGAGCTGAACTTCAAAGATTTCCTCTAACATTTCTGATGTCAGCTTTTCCGCACTTGTGCACATAAAGGTCCAGAAGCATGAAGCTCCAAGGCATAAATGAAATCCAGGGTTGAAAGGCCATCCTTGAGTCTAGAAAACATTTAGAACAACCATCACTTTAATGATGCTAAAAACACATGATATTAAATGGATGTGTCTTACAGTCACACATAACATTAATATCTCTATTCTTGTTTTTTGTTTAGCACAGGTAATATTGCAAATCCACATGTTAAAAATTCACCATGAACAGGTGAATTTCTAACATGAGATGCTGGTGAATCAACACATAATCAGACAGACATTCAGTCTAAATAACAAATGATTGAAGGAGACTTTTTGATCAAGTCATCATCCTGTCCTCACCTTTTCCACAATCTGTTACAACCAGCAGAACAGCACGTGGAGCAGGTCTTCTGCTTTAATCGTTGGTCAACTCAAGTCATGTGACACGAGTTGACGGAGAAATAAAATAAAAAGAAAAGACAACAAAGTTAAAGAGGAAAATATGCATGGACAGGAGACAGAACCAGTTTCTGACTTTCAGAAACTGGTTTCTGAAAGTCATGGTTAGTTATGTTGTGTAGATATAAATGTTCTTACTTTTTTTGTCCACTGGGTTCTCTTATCTTCCTCAACCTGACTGGTGGCGTTGAAGGTGAAGGATTACAGACTGATGATTATCCACTTCACATGATCTCTGTCTCTTTACTCTGCGTCCTGTCCTCAGCTGTCCCCCTGATGCATCAGGAAACTTCTCTGGATTTCCAGCAGGATTTCCTGTGTCTCCTCAGTCCTCTGTGTCTTCTCTCTCCTCATTGGTCCAGCGCTGTTGACTTGTTTCAGTCATGCTAATGAACCAACACATGATCAGACACACATTCCTTAATTTCTGTCTAAATAACAGATGACTGAATCAGACTTTCTGATCAAGTCATAATCACGACCTCACCATTTATAAAATCTACTAGAACCAGTAGATCAGCAGGTCCTCTGCTCTGCTCCTGATCATCCTTCCATCAGCACAAAGCTCATCAAAGCTCTGCTGTTAGGAAATGTCTCAACGAAGAAAAATCAGACAAAACAAAACGATCAGTGAGGAGAAAGTACAACAAAGTAGGAATCAGATTTGAGTATTGACCTCAACTTCATGCATATTAAAAACTTTTTGTTATGTAAAAATAAATGTTCTTACTTTTTTCGTCAACTGGGTTCTCTTATCTTCCTTCACCTGACTGGTGGTGTTGAAGGTGGAGGACTCCAGGAGATCCAACATGGGATGATCAGAACATCAAAGATCTGAGAAGTCTGGACCTGGGATCAAAGACCAGTGTGTACATTTTTTTAATGTCTATTCTCTTTTTGTGATCTTTCTATGACATACTTGGAATTTTGCAGTATGTTGATGGTGAAGGACTAATGACAGGGGATGGAAAAACAGGATCTTCACTGACTGGGGGACTGATGGCAAGAACTGACACAATGGGACCTTCACATGGCATTCTTGGTGAGGGACTGAAGACAGGGGAGGACAGAGTGGGATCCTCACATGCACTCTTAGGTGAAATACTGAAGGGTGAATAAATGTGATGTCCCTATCTTGGAAAAAAAATTATAAAACTAAGCAATTAAATCATAGACTGTCACAGGGAAAATACATTTAAAAAAATGCTTTTAAAGTAATATTAAATATTTAATGCATTTCATTCAGCGTATCCATGGATACCGAGTGTGTATCATGGCATTTTTTTAAAAAAGAAACGGTCAAAAACAAGCTAATTTTCCAACAACTGGACAGAAATTTAACTGTTTTTTTCTTCTTTCTTTTCAAATGAGCATAACAGTTATTCTCAAACACTATCGTTAATAACGCAAAATCATTAAACCTGATACTCTCAGTATAGCACCTTTGTTTCAATCAATTTGCAGATTTTAGCAATTGCTAAAAAAAAACAAAAACAGGTCCATATGTTCCTTTCTTAAAAAATTAACAAAACTAAACAATTAAATTACAGGCTATGACAGGGGAAAATACATGTTGTTAAATGTTTTTTTTTTTTTAAGTAATATTAAATAGCTAGCTAATTTTTCAAGAATTTGATATTAATTCAACTAATTTGACTATAATTAACTAAAATATATATATTTCTTAAATCACTACCCCATTCCTGACATATCCTGGAAATTCAGTCAAGAAAAAGGCTCATTAGTTAAGAAAGATCTATGCTAGCAAGAATCCTACTTGTCTTTTTTTTTTGTACAGGAGGCAGTATTTCTTTTAAAAAAAAAACAAAAAAACGCACACAAACACAAAATAAACTAAACAATTCATTATTATTTTAGTAATAACTTGTTTCTGTTTATTAAAAATAGTAGAAGAATGATATTAACCTTCCAGCTGATCACCCTGCTGGTTCTTCTCCTGGCCAGGATCCATCTTTCGTCGGTTTTGGCCTTCTTCAGCAAGTGCGTATTTCAGCAAGTTTTGCAAAGCAGACTTCTAAACAGGTTCAAACCTTCCGAGGCGTTATGCTCTTTCAGGCGTCTCCTTCAAAAGTCCCGTAGCAAAGGGAAAGAATTCAGGAGGTCAACATCATTTATAGGGTTGCCGACGCTAACGTCGTTTCCATGACTTTCATTGATGAAGGCTCAATGACGAATGCACGCGCTGGTACGTGAGAGAAATTGGACTACAAAAGTTGCAAATTGCACTAGCTAAATAGTAAAAGATTCATGCAGGGCACCTTGTGTTGTAGTACATAGTTCAGTTACAAATCACTCTTACAAGGCAAAAAATATATTAATATATATAATTATAACATATGTTAATATTTTAATATTAACATTGAATTGTTATCTTGATATAAGTCATTGTAAGGTGTTATAAGTGTAGCTTCTGTTCTTTGGTGCCACAGAAACATTGCCACATCTATGATCTAGTAATGCCCAGCATATGGAGATAAAAAACAGCCACCTTCCTCCTGCTGTGGCCTCACCACAGGATTCAAAAGACTCTGTTTAATGTCTCTTAACCCTGGAAGTGTACTGCCTTTCAAACCTCTGAATCAAACAGGAAAAGAAAACGTGTCACCATAAAATTTATGAGACATTACATTTCTTTCCATCAAACCTCCTTCAATTTATCACCATTAAGACTTATGAAAATAAGCCTGAAAATGATCTAAGCCTTCAAAACACTAACTGGTAGCTCGGCTGGGGCACAGGAAAGGGCTACGTGTGAGAGAGAGCTTTTACAATTGATCATCTGTCACTTCCCTTTTCTACAGTTTGGATGTGTGTGTATGAGAACTTGCATCTGTCTCTTTTTCACTTACAGGTGTTCAAATTTCTCCTATGATGAAGATGAAAACATGCACCACCTGGGCTCCACCATCTGTGTGCTGAATACACCTAATCAGCTATTGGCATCATGATATAATAGAAGTGAGATTATTATTTAATTTTTATCCACTACAGCTCGACTCATCAGAGGATGCATTTAGATTTCTCCCATGCAGCTAACCTAATTTTTGAAATAAATAAATGCTATCATTGCTTTGTGGTAAATATAGTGGGATGAGCCGACAGACAAAGAGGACGTAAACTAAAACAGAAGGTCTAGTAGAAGAAAACAGAAAAAAAACATGAATTATTTAGGTTTTTCCAAATTAGATTTTTTGAAGAAAAGAGATATAAGAAAACCATATCCTCAAACCTAAAATAGTTCAAGCTTTTTACTGTGGGTGACCCTTAAACATCTGGTTCTTTAGGTTGAAACCGAGCCATGATTAATAATTGCTTACATTTTTACAACAAATGACTGAACCCACTTTTGATTAATAATTTAAAATGTGTCTGGGACCTACTGTGTTTTTATTAATTTAATTAGAACACAATTTTGCTTATGGAGCAAAAAACCTCCTCTGAAGGAAAAAAATTAGAAACTGATCCCTCAATAAATACAGCTTTGATAGTCTGATGGAATTGCATCAATTCAAAATGACCTTTTCATCTCTTTTTGCACAACTGACTTATAAAACATGACATCTGCTCCTACCCATTTGTTTCTCATCTTTTTGTTGTGTATTGCATATTTTGTATAGCATTCTGCTTTTCGTTTTCTGTCCAGAGGCTTTGAAGCCCACTTGGGTCCTCTTGGGTATTTTACAGCTTTCATGTTTTGTTTGTAGTTGCTCCAAATTTCACTGACATTTAACTGAGGAAGACAAAAAAAATTGTTTACTGTGTGCTGCGCTGAATTACCAACTTAAAAGAATCTAATTCTTCTTTATGTTGCTACGAAGGACAATTCCTTTGGTCCATCGACCCGCCATGTTTCTCATCACTCAGCCAGGTGCAACAGCTTAAAGTCGGCAATTTCTTTCTTTTAACAACACGTGGCTACACAAATGATCTGGCCACCATTCTACCAGGAAAAGGTCAAAAAGCTCGAAAACAAAATCTGTCAGTTGCACCATCATCCGATTTTAGTGCAACTAAAGTGTAAGCACTGTAGCTAAACACCTATTTTGGCTTTCCTATTTGTCGCTAAGCTAAATGGTTTTATCCTTCGTTTTGAAGGAACACTACTTGCCGGAATGACTTATTCTGTACTGAACAGAAATTATTACTGTCTGAGTTTGAAACTTATGAAGATCTAATTGTTTTATGAAAATATAAATAATGTTTCACCGCCGAATTCATGAGAATAAAAAGAACTGTACTTTATAGATTGGTCAAACCTGGGCTGAAATATTCTACATTGATCTAATCTAATTCGTTAATAATTTTGCTTTTGTGCAACTTGTTTGCAAAAACTATATAAAATTTTTTTTTTTTTTTCTAAAAATATATTTGGTTCCAACATTTTGGTTACTCATAAACTCAATCTTGGATTGCAATAAACCAAGAACACCTACTGGTAAGTGTCTTCACATGCAAGTAAGACGTTCTTAAACCATTTAATCCCCTCGGTTTATTATAGATTATACTTACTTAATAGTTACAGTAGCAAAACAAGAAAAAAAAAACTTTTCAGACAAACTTCAAGAATTAATGTCGTCTACTCAGACATTGATTCTGTATCCCTAAAATTCTTACCAGCTATCAATGACCTTCATGATTTACTTTCCTGCTCTTCACCATTTTCTTTCACTTCCACTTCCAAGCGCTTTTATAAAAGTCTTTCTGCTTCGCTGATGCCCAGTCGAGCAGCTACATCTTTCTTCTTCTGTTTAAAGCCGACTCCGCCTTTCCCTGACCACAGACCAAACCAGCAGATGCTACTGAGTGTGCCCAGTGGAGGGTGATTTCAGGTTCCAATGGTTTCAAGCTGGCAGACCACAGTTTGGTGAAAATAATAAAACCAAAGAATTTCCTTCTTTGAGTTCAGCAAAAATTGGAGTTTCTTCAAGGAGTAAATTGCGTCTATTAGTTATTCTGACAATTAATATTAATGACGTGGAAGAACTGAGTTTCTCTAGAACAGAAACTGGCTCTTATTAAAGCATGAAAAATGTCAGAAATGAGGGTAAAGACAGACAGACAGACCACTCAAGCAATCTTTTTCTAATTGGTTCAAAATATTACTATGACAGATGACCGAAGAGCAACTGTTTGGTTTTGCTACATGGATATGATGGCAGCAGCATGTCTGTGCAACCATTTTACAACAAAATTACTCTATTAGTCATGCAGAATACAAATTTGGCCATTATGGAAAAGTGACAAGAAGAAAAACACTGTTGGGTAAAAAAAGCCAGAAGAAGTTCCATTTAAAGGTTTTGTCACCAAATATGTGGATGAAAGTCAGATGTGCTCAAAATTGAATTTCCATGGAAAGCTCTATGTTCACAGATGCTTTACGTCCAATCTGACTGAAGGTGAGTTTTGCAGAGAGGAATGGGCATCAAAATTCCCAATGTACACGTGCAAAGCAGGTCGAGTCTTACTTTGAATGCTTTTATTGTGAATAAAAATATATATATATTTTAAATGACAGAAAATGGTTGAATGCAAATGCACTCCACTGATTATTTTCAAAGAAAAGAAACCATGTAGCTGTTTTTTTCCTTCCACTTCACAGTTATATGCTACATTATGATCATCTACAGCATGAAATATTTTCACATTTGTGCTTATAATGTCAGGGAGAGTCAAAAGTTCAAAGGATATGAATACCTTTGCAAACTGAGTACAGACTGACTGCAAACCAAAAACAGTCACAAAAACCAAAAAAATCTAATAATGTTGGAAAGCATTATTTGATTTTCTGCTAAATAATTTCTTGTCAGGTTTGCTAAACGATTTAACTTTCAGCCTGAAATTAACTTACTCTGAGCTGTGGTTTCACTTGAGTGGTAATTCTGGCATGCATCATGCATATATCAATAGAGTCATCTTTTTTTTACTAACATCAGCTATAATAAAAACAATATACGCTTTCTTGATCTGTAAAGTGGCACAATATAGCACATCATCAAGCATTCGCTGCACATTATATATTTTCTCATTTGTGGCTCCTGACAGCTGCCAGCTTTTCTCTCACAGCTCCATTACAGCCAAGATGTGTCACATTTGTTCAGCAAAACTGTGAGCAAAAACATGAACAGTACCCTCGGATTGAAAGCTAGCAGGTAAGACTGTGAGCCAGAACCAAATCACTGAGTAAACACGGCAGTCTGTGAACAAAGAGGAGTTTCAGTCACGAAGAGGGACGAAAATGAAAGCAAGCAGCTAAATTCTCAGTGACCATTTCAGTGACCTCTGCAGTAGTTCGATGTTTTGCTCTCCTGCTTCCACAAAGCTGCAGAGACTAATCTCCGTAACATCAAACATAAACTAAACATCATGTGCTGGATTGAAATTTTCTGCAGGGATCTAATCAAATGATTTATATGGAATTGGACCATTCTGGGAAGTTTGGGTGGGTCATAGTTTGAGGATTGTATTTTTCTTTGTCTTGTCTTGTGTCGCTTTGGTTTTTGTGAATTTGAACGTTCTATTTGGGGTAACATTTCCTTTTCAGAGTTTGTTCCCTGCTTTTTGACTGTAACACCTGCTTTGTGTTAGTCGTTCATCTTCATCAGTTCTTTCAGCTTCTGCCTTTCAGTTGTTCTTCTTCAGTTTTCAAGCCAAATGTTATAGTCCTGTACTTTTTGGCTTGAATGTTTTTGCTTGTGCTGCACCTATTAGTTTTTTTTTTTTTTATTATTGTTATTTAAAATTTACAGAAACCTGGGTTAGATTTGAATCTTAAACATTAACATCAGTGCACTATTATCAGATTCTTTCACAGGTTCAGCTGTTTTTTTGTTTTTTACTTTGTTTTTTATTTTCAGAGTTGAAAACTTGAAGACATTCATAAATTTAATGCATCTTATTCCTTATTTCTTTATCCGGTTCACTATTTCACATTGTTGTCTATTCTGGCAAATGCCTTTAACATAAATATGAATTAAACTGAAAGGACAATAATAGTTTCAGGTTTTTGTACAATTGCAATCAGACTTTGAGTTTCCAGAGCCACATTGTCAAACCGCAAGGCAGCACATTTCACATCAGCATGAATAAAATCAACAATTCATTTATTTGCTTCCTTTTTATTTTTCACTTGCTGCTCATTTGCTCACTTGTTTTTTTACCCTCATTTCTTTTTCACATCAAGCTTTCGGCAGAGTAGCTTTTTTTTTTTTGAAGGTTCAAAGTGTCTTTTTTTTATGTCTTTTTCAATAGCTGGCTCTGTGACCCCTATTTATCTCACACACACCCTCTTTCCTTTAATCACAGAGTCACTGTCACCGATGTCTTCAGAGTTTCCTTCCTCTCTGTGTGTCTGCTCCTCTTTTTTGTTAATCCCCGCATCTCTTTCATCCTCCACATTTTCCTTTTTTCTTTGCTCATTAGTCTGTCTCAGTAAATTTCTCTCCCACATGCGACATCCACCAGACACACACACTTTCACAGACCTCTTTCCACTTCTTAACATTCTTGTGAACACAGAGAACATTTAAAGAACTCATAAACCTAAACTTGTCTCCAAAAAAATTTATGCTGGTCTACATATTTTAAAGAATGTGTCTGTTTAGACAGACACATGTTCTGTGTTCTGCAAATAATGCTTTTCTGTTAATTTTGTCACATTGATTTTCAACTGAACACTTTACAAATTATTCATGCCTCCTAAACCTTTTCAAAGTCAGGATCCTACCATGTGTAATTTGATATTTTGATGGGGATGTTCACTTTTTCAAAATAATTGTTGTTACAGTTACTTTTTTGATTTCTTATTTCTGATCTTTACTCGCTGGTAACTGCATGCTTCAGACGGTACAGATCCATTGACATATTCAGATTTATCGTACCTCAGCGTCTGTTCGCATGCATGTGAGCTTGTAAAAAAAGAAAACATTCTTGTTAAAAGAACCTAAGCCTTCCATGATTTACGATTCATGTCTAAATCAATTATGTCTCCCATATCCCCGCGTCGCTCGTCTTTTACTCTCTCAGTCATTCTCTTCTCTCTGACTTGGCTGCACCCCTCATTACACCTAAAAAGCAGAGGTCAGAAGGTAAACGGGAAAGGCAAGATGAGTTTTCAAAGAAAAGAGAGTAGACAGGAAGCAGAGAATGGAGCTGAGCGACACATCACACTTGATACTGCAGAGGTAACAAAACCCAATATCAGTGTCTAGCAAAAGAAACATGTTAGTACGGAAAGAAAATATGGAAAAGTTAGAAATACATCTCTGCAAAATTTGAAGTTGGAATGCATGAAGTGTGATTTTTCTCCTGCTTCCCAAGAGAAACTAAACGTAGTGCTGCTGTTGACCTAAAACAATCTCTCCATAGATTTGCTGTGCTCTTAGACTCTGTACTGTTGCTAATGAAAGAATAACAAAGAAAGTCAAGAAATTAATAGAAAAAACGGTGAGACCTACTAAACATGCTCCAGTTCTTTTAGCTTTTTGCATTTAATAACTAACCATACCAGATAGATTTACATCAAATTTTGAGTTGAAGTTTCTCCCAAAAGTAGTTTACATACTAGCCCCTCACTAGTTTGGTATTCCCACACTTTAGCTGATTTTATCAATTTAAAATAAGTACAATTAAAAATGTTAAGGTTATACAGCATTATATTATCTGATATTAAGCCTACAATTTCACACAAATTGTAGGCTTACTTGGTATAAAGTCAGGTTATCTATAATCAATATCAATGCTACCCAAGAGCTATGACTCATAAAACCATAAGAGTGGAGAAAATGTTTGCAACAGGGGGTACGGGATCACAAGATGTATGTCCCCAGCTGTCCCAGGTCTTCAAAGTGTAAGTAATTCTGGTTACTTCATGTTCAGCTAATAAAGCTGATTAATTTAGTCAACAGTCTCTGCTAACCTTATTGTACATATTATACTGTTTAGACTGAATACAGAGACGTTGTTGAGAAAACATCAAAATCTCAATATCACTGCTGTCAAATTTCAGTCTGTCAGCTTTTAGACGTCACAATTTAATAATTAGCAGGATTCTGATGCCTTCACTGAACCTCACTACAAAAGATTCAAACTGCTTGAAACAGATCGTTTGTGTTTACCTCCTCTCCTTTTTTTATGTTTCTCAAGTTCAGAATACAGGTTGGTGATTTTACTGTTTTGCCTTATTTATTTATTTAATTTGGTATAACCTTCCTCTTTCTCCCCTTTGTGCAAAACAATGTCTTAAAAGACATTGTTTTGCACATTGTTTAAGACAAAACAATGTCTTAAAAGACATTGTTTTGCACAAAGAAAAATAAGTTTTTATTGTGGTTCTCATGTTACTGTCTCTTTTTTCATCTGGCGATTTTATCCAAGGTGTTTCTCTTAATCACTTTAACATTTTGCACAACTAGAAGGAGAAATTGTCCTCATTTACATAAAGTTAAACCAATAACAAAAAACCATTTCTGTCGTTGTATTGTGAAATACAATACATGACCATGTTGAAATGGTTCTATACCTTCCCACAAGCTGATTTTTATCTTCAGAAAAACCTGAACTGACAAGAAAATCCTGGTTTAATATACAGGCGGCCATTTTGAAAACCGTTATCTACCACACTGTTCTCTGAACTTTGCAATAAAACTTGGCTGAGAAACAACTTGGATACACATCTGGTGTAACTGTCCTTTTGAAGTCTAGATCTGATACAGAGTAGCTTAAACCTTTAATTTATGGCTCTGAGGTTCCATAAACACAAATGAAAGTGTTCTAATAAGTGGTTTAAGCAGAATAAGCTCCAGTGTTATGTTTAATGACAACGATTGAACCTCCTAAACATGAATGTGCAATTTAATGAGCAGCTTTAGCTGCAAAAACATAAATCTGCTTTTATAGAAGGTTCTAATTGTGTAAATATGCGTTTGTTTTCTCCGACGATGCGATGATTCCTTTATTCTGCCACTGTTGATGAAGCACAGACCACCTCTTTAATCCCCCTTACAGCCTCCGCCCACCAACCTCCACCCAGCTTTAAGTCTGGCTTTTTTATAACGTGTACCATAACTTACAACCCAATCTGGCCTGTAACATCTTCCTCTTGTAAATTAAGCTTATTTAATCCCCTTTCTGAAGACAGAGTGATTAATTAAATGCCACAGGACTAAAAAATGACAGTTTGCATAATTTACGGCGACTTGCTCTCATTGAGGCACACAAATCAAAGGTGAATGCAACCACGAAACGCTCTCCATCTGCTCAACTTTTACTCACGTCTGTTACAAATTAAGCTTAAGTGCAGAGTGAGATAAGCTGCTCGTGTGGAAAAACAAACATAAATTCATCGTACATTAATCTTATTATACTATCTTTAAATAATAATAAATTTTTGGATAAAGATGAGGATTTGTTGATTTATTGCTGCGATATAAATTCAGTGTGTTTCAAAGTAAAGACTAAACGCAGAAACGTTAAAGTAGCTCACAGGTTCATGCTCGAGTTCTGTGGAATCCCATTAAAGTCATTATTAGCAAATCTTACATCTAAGAATAAAATGGCTTTCAATATTTGTGTGGCAAACAGAGTCAGAGTCGCAGTACAATCTGAAGCTGGACTCGTTCCTTGGACTCAATACTTGCAGACGAGACGAACTCTGAGAAGCCATGATGTTGCAGAGGAATGTTTCAAACTTAAATTGCGCATTTATCTCACCTTCTAACTCTTCTGGTCAGAAATTATTTTTAAGTCTTGTTATCACTGAGAAAACCTATGGCTGGCTGATCACACAAACCATGTATTATCACTACATCACTTCGTCCACCCTGTGAGGAGGCTTACCGCTGTAGAAGGCAGATGATTCGGGCCTGTGACTTCCTCACTTTCTGAGGTTTCTACCCTTCCATCTGTTTTCTAACTTGTAGGGTTGGATTTTATCAGAAAGACAAGAGTCAGTTTGAGTTAATGAACATCAAAATAAATTCAATTACAAAAAATACACACTTTTTAAATTGTAAAAACCTATTAAAAACAGAGAGACACACATTTTTATGAAGGACTTAGATTGGTTCTTTGACCAGCCTTGCCTGAGTGTTTTGTTATTCAGCATTTGCACGACCAATGTTGTGCTGTAGTAACCTGGGCAAGTTCAAATCATGGCTTGCAGCAAGATTGTCTTTTTAAAGAGGCATCTTTGCTATCTATCCATAGCTGGTCTATGTACAAAGATAATCCTGTGGTGAACATGTGCTTCGCCAAAGGCAAAGACTCAGACTGATAGAGGAAGACTCTTCAACACCGAGGGAGCTGAACTAAAACTCATAGGATCTTCAAACTGAAAGGTCAAAGGAACAGTACACAAAAATATTCTAAGAAACTAAACAGGAAGACTTTAAGTCACTTGGCACTATTCTTTGCTCACTATTCTGACAATAGTGAACACAGGGAAATGAAGATGACGAGGCCTGCTGACTACCAATACACCACAAGGAAATTATAGAAGCATAAACACAAAAGAAAAACAACAACCACAAAAAACCATCTCATCTGCCATAAAATCATTCAGAAAGAGTGTATATCTCCTAAACATGCCAAATAACTATTTTCAAAATGTCTAAATGTAAAACATCATGTACTTCTAATGAACCCTTCACAGTCAACAATTCTTAGTTTAAAATGCACAAAGATAGGAATAATAATGATTTTGTTAAACACTGACTTTGTTATAAACTGAATCATTTTCAGAAGTTGGGTATGCACAGCCAAAAAAATAATAATTTAATTTGTTAAGGAAATGAAAACTTGAGGACAAAACAATTCCAGTACAGTGAGATAAAATGACTCAGGACTTTTCTTTGAGGCTTTACATATTTCAACCTTCACAATCAAACAAAGACAGCCTCTGCCAGGGGTTTGCAGCTTGTTGCTGATCCTTAATGTGTGACGACATCAAAGCTTATCCTATTTTACGCAGGAAAATAAAGACTCTGCTTTAATCTTTCATTTTCCTTTTTAATTTTTTTAACATACCAATTGAATTGAGTGCCCTCCCTCTCACTTAACTACATTATTTTCCCTACACTTTTGCACACTCACAGACAAACAAACACACTTAAAACCCGTCTTCGACCCTCAGGCTAATTTCCTATTTCCATGCGGCGCCTTGTCCTAATCCTTGGTTTGGCTCTGCAAAAATGGCTCCCTGAAGCTGAACCAAACACACACAAACACAGTCTTTAATATACAAACACACACAGAGATGGAGCGCAACCTTCCCATCAGCAGCCCTGGGGGAGCCCTAAACGCCTTTATGACTTCTGGTCACACATTAAATAAGAATAAATTAATAATATTCTACAATAAAAGGAATTAGGATTCACTTGTTGGTCATTTTTGTATTAACTGTGAATTGTTTTAAAGTTATTTTAAAATGATAGAAAAACTCAGCCCTGGAATATTATTATTTAGCAGTAATGTAACCAAAGCTATAGGAGCAATGTTTTTATATAAAAAATTTTTGCAAATAGTGATTGTTTATATTTTCTAGCTTACTCAAGTCTTGTTTTATTAAAAATGCTTTGATAATACATCTTCTTGAGTTAAGTTAGCCTTTAATATTTGTTTTATAAATTTTGTTTCATTTTGAAGTATATTTCACTTTTAAAGTTCAGTTTGTTTCGTCTAATCTTGGTGAGTTTTCACCAGGTATGTACAGTCGGGGTAGGCAGTCACCAGGTTAGTATCAAAAAGTAGGTACTTGTTTTATCTCAGTCACCTTACAGACATTTTATCCCTTTAAGGCACCATGGAAACCACCGAGTTAAGTATTTCTTAATACAGATAAAATAACATCACTCTCTTCTGGTCAGGCATGTGGCCGCCTGCGTGTGAATAAGCAAAGCATTTTGAATGTTTTGATGTCGAATGAACATTTTTATTGCCTGAATGATATACTGAAGTCATAATTCAGGCAATACCTTTGCTATGTCTAATGACGGATTTGTAGAAAACCATTTTACAATAGTTTTCTCTTCATATTCAACCAAAAGGTCAAATATGATGTTGTATGCAGCCTAAAGAGCCTTTTATGCTATACCTAAGCCAGTTTGATAATTAAAGGTTTTACTGCGCTGCAGTGTTTTTAAAGCAATTTAATCATAAAAGAAATCCTGCAACATTTAACAACAATATATGCAGGGCCAACCCAAGTTGCTAAAGTTTAATACCTCTCCCTCTCTAGCAAAAATAGTTGTGTGAAAACGGGGTCAGCAGGTAAAAGCCTCGCAAGTAACAGAAGACCAAAATTATTCAATAATCACATTTTATTTTATGTTAACAATACCCCTATGCTATGTTTAATAAGGCAGACACACTGTTACTGACCCTGGAAAAGAGCCACACCTGCACAAAATTATGTACATGTGAAAACACTCATGCACACTGATGGTTTTTAACTCTCCGGTTATAAGTCTTAATCATAAGTCAATGGAGCAAGCAAAGAGGCAGCTGGGCTTGGAGGCAGCACATACACACACATTTAGTTTTGTACAACTCATTCCACAAATGCAGACCAGTGGTGGGCTCCACAGACTCCCCGGGGACTCACAGATTAGTCTTGGCCGAATCAGCTAATCCTCTCACATACCTACAAACACATTTCCCTTTTTCCCCTTTTCTGTCTTTTTCCGAATGTACCTGGGAGTGGAGTGTGCTGAAAGCAGCAAAGATCACACAATGGCAATGAAATTTATCATGTAATATTTTAACAAAAATGTACACTCCAAAAAAGAAAAGCTTTTGTCATTTTGACTAAAGCTTTGATTTAGTTTTTTTATGTTGAATCATGAAAATCAGAAACAGCATCTGATGGTAGAAGTCCAGTTTTAAAGTCGGGTACATTTATTTCTATTCAAGAACAATTGAAATGTTTTTTTAGAAACCTGGAATGCAGTCCAAAAATTGCTGCATTTCTTTACTGAAAGCAAAGTCAGGCTTTTTGACAACCATTTTTAGTTCTGTACAAAAAAAAAAAAATACATGGATTTATCTGCATTTTTGACAAGTAAATAAAAGCACCAAAGTTCATTAGGAAAGCTAGTGGTGACTCCTAACTGCATACACACCCAGTCACAGTAAATTCAGAAGAAGATGTCAGGAATGAACGCTTCTGACATTTGCACTGTGGCATGTCAACCCAGAGGAACATCTGGGGAAAATTCACGGCTGCAGCACATGTGTGAGCGCCGTTCAAACTTCTGTTCCTTTCAATCCCAGGAAATAATCATGTCCTTAACTTTATCACCCAAGAGCATGAAAACCTTATTATAGAGCAGGACATAAATCAAAAATTTCTAAACACATTTTTATTAACTTTTTTAGTTTTGTTTTGATTTATAGAGAATTTTGTTTCCCCCTAATCTCCAGACTTGCTAAAAATGTTAACATGCAGGTGACAAACAGGTGATCTGTCACTTGTAATATACATGCAGTATGTATATATATATATATATATTTATTTCCACTCCTCAAATAGCTGACTTCAAGATGTAGTGAATCTCAGCTCACCTATAATGAAATAAGAACTCAGAGCGCAACATGAGTTTTGGCCAGTATGTGTGCTGTGCAAAGAGCAGAGAAAATCAATCTCTGAGCAGGCACACAAAGAAAGACGGAGCAGTGGAAAAAGCCAGAGAGGTGAAGGGGTTTGTCTCCAGAGGATTCAGTGAAACCACTCTGCTTTGCCCTTAACCTTTCTGTTCCTGCTGCCAATTTATTGAAACCTACGTCAATAAGAAGAGAAAACTCTGTATGCTCATACACAGATGTTTATTCAAATGAGGAAAACTTAAATAACACAAAAAGTTTAACATTACAGACAGTCTTATAGTTGATCATTTGGAACATAAGTGTCAGAAGGATAGGATATTTGTTGTTGTCACTTTTAAATTCCTTAGTTTTGAACATTTTGCCTTATTGTGACAATAAAACCCAAAACTTTATTGCATTTATTGGGATGTGATAGACCATTACTAATTACTTTGTAGAACTATTATTGCTACACTTTACAGCTGTAAGTTTTCTGGGCTATATCTTTTTCATTTTTGCACATTTGAAGACAAATATTTACAAAACATAGCTGAAACTGAGATATATTATCTATGAATTGTTCATCTCAAGCTATAGACTCTAAATTGGATTTAGATCTGGTCATTAATTGTAGCAGGCTGTAAGTTTGGGGTCATACTGCTGGAAGATGAATCTTCTACAGTCAGAACTCCCTGCTGCCCTCAAACAGATTTCCCCAAAGACTCCCTGTGTTTAGCTCCATTCATCTTACCACCAACTCTGACTCTGTCCCTGACGAAGAAAAACATTCCCACAGGCATGATGCTGCCTTCACCATGTTTCATTAAAGAGAAAACATAGAAATTTCTTTCTTTTTTACCATTTCAGTCCATTTTTGTTTCATCTGACCATAAGACCTTCTGCCAAATTCTGTTTTCCCTACAATGCTCACCTTAGATAGGTTTTCTTCAAATAATTGCTTTCTTCCTTAGGTGATCAGCTAGGCAATTCTCACTAATATTTGGAAAACATTTCATAAACCTTGTGTCATAATCCTTCCACTTTACAATTAAACACTGATTTTTGTTAGTCTTAGTAAATGGGAAATAGAAAATGGTAATGTTAGTCTGTCATATAAAATCCTAAGAAAATACTGTTACTTTGTGTTTGTCATGTGACAACATGTAAAAACACTTAAGAGGTGTGAATACTCAATCAACTCTTTTTTAAAGATATTATCAATAATCCTTCTTTTATAATATACTGGCCCATTTTATGAACTAATCTTAAAATCAGAAATCTTGTTAATTTCATGTTCTGAAAGTGTAGGGTTTTTTGTCAGATATATTTTTTTTCAAATAATAAATGGTCTAAAATGGGTAGAAAATAGGATAAAATCTAACACTTTACAGTATGATTTACCTATTAATGATAAGTGTTTTTTCTTTAGAGAAATAAGCAAAAGGAGAGTCTCTGTTTTCATTGGATCCACACATATTTAACAGGACCTTTACCTGAGTGAGAAAATGACTGACTGCATTGTACGTCTCACATTGGACAAAACCCAAATAGATGAGCACCTGCAAAATTCTCATTAGTCCCAGAAGAGCGATAACACAAAATAAATTCAGCGTAAGATGTGACACTACGGTTGTGAAAACTTTACAACAACCACACTTAATGCAGGCAGAAAGCTTGACAACACATAATCACACCCCTGCTACAACTTTACCACAAATATCCGATGGTTTTGCAGCAACTAAGCCTTCTGCAAAGTAACTGAGACGGGGTCACAAAGTCAAAGGTTAAAACCACTTTGGCTCCTAGTGGGAGATTTGGTTTCCTGAGGTTTGTATGGGTGTGTGAGCATGTCTTATTTAGCCACTTCAGCTCTCCATAAAAATCCTCTCCTCCTGCTGACCAGTGGCTTAATATCCTGTGTGGTTTGGTATGTCGGTTCTCACATGCTTCTTTTTTATTTCTCTTTCTATCCACAAGCTTTTTTATTCCCTATCATATTTGGGTCACTTACAAGGTATTTCTTGTTTTTCATTTTGAACCAAAAAAAAAAATAATAATAAATTTCCTTCTTTGTTCACCTAAATTCTTTTTCTGTGCTTCTATTGGTTAAAAAAGACATTTTCATTCAGTCACTTAAATTCACTCTGTCATTTAGAAACTCCTAGGTCTACTTACAATGACTGTATGAAAACCCTGTGGCAAAATAAAAGCAGATTACAGTAGACTTTCTAAATTGAACAGAGAGAAAGGGAACAGGAGAAGGGCTACTTTTAAAGGATTATCGCTTTTAAACCCCTAAAGAAAGAAAAGGACACTCTTTTAATTTAAAGGGATTACCATTCTGTCCTCACAAATGGACAGTGGCCAGCAAGAAAAAAAAAAACTCCAGCCACCCAGTGGATTTGGTTCTGCTAACAGCAATCTGTCCATTTGGCTCCAGGATTAAGTCTCAACTCTTTAATTACCTATTTAGGTTATTTAGGAGATATTTTGTCAATCAAAACATTTAAGATTTACGTTAAGTTTTTGATCCTCAAATGCATTCTAAAGAGTACCTTTTCAATTATCGGTGTCATTAAACTTGCACACAACGGTTAAGCAACTTTTGTAGAATTATACATCATTTCTTACAAAAATGTCAAAAACTGGCTATTAGGCAGTTTGAGATACTTTGTTACTGGTTCAGCAATTTCTAAAACAGCAACAAAAACTCTTATGTGATCCAAACCATTTATTTAGATCTTATATAATCCAAATAATAGACAGTTATGCTCTTATTTTAGCTTCAGTGGCACACTGTTATTTTCAAACTAGAAGTTAACAGTCTAAACATCAGATTATTTTATCTTACATATTTTTCTTCATTAAACGGATGTTTTCTTTGTAATGTGCACATGTTCTGACAAATAAGGAGTGAGAATGTGTTGCAAGAAGACATGCATTGTGAGTTGGTGCGTTTTAAATAAACTTAATGAGACCCATGATACTGATTACTGGAATAGTTTTATTTTTTTATATCTAAACACAATTTCTCACCGAGCAAATACAGATAAGACAGTGAAAAGCTAAAATTTCCAAAACAGCACCTTTATTTTTCAAAGATTGATTGGATAATCTTGAGAAATGGATTCAGATCACATCTGTTTTATCAATGCCATTGTAAAAATCTGAGGCATTTCAGGACTTACAGAGTGGTTTACCTTTCTTGAAAGATGTCAAACTCCATCTCATGCACCTCAGAGCAAAAGTCAGAGCTTTAACTCAACACATCAACAGGCTTAATTATCAGTGACATTGGTTAGATACAGACAGTTGAGCACACCTGAGTCTGACAGCTGCTTTTTATGAGGATTATTGAGAATGTGTTCAAGAATAGAAAGAGTGGGATGTCATCCACCGGGGCGATGGTGGAGGGAAAAACTATTATTTATCATTTAAAATCCTACTTGATCTGCTGTCAGCAGAAACATTTTCACCTGGCAGTATTAGTTCTCTGCTGGTCGGTCACAACCCCACAACTACATGAGTTAATAATTTTCCTCTGTGGGTTTGAGGGCGACAAAGTAAAAGAAATCAACATACATGGTTTTCGGTTGTCACATTCAGTGCAGATGCATCTGTCACATTTTTATTGGTTTATCATTTGTTATTAAAAGATTGATTCCATTTCATTCTGGGTGCAAGTTCAACACAAGCTAGTTGAAGCCACAACATTTGCTTTTTTGTCCAAGAACAAAAGTCCTGCCTGAGTGTTGGGTGTGCTGTCTGCAGGTGTACTATTATCAAAACATCCAAAGAAAATAGAATTTTTCTCGACTCAAACAAGTTATCCGAAAAATACAGTTTGCAACATATGATTAGAAACCAAAAATAAACAGCGTCTGCTGTCTTGTTGAATATTGACAGTGCTAGTAGTAATGTAGAAAACTATTTTAAATTCAAAAGAGCTTTTTACAAGTGAAAAAAAAATCCTCCAAAACTAAGTGCCCATTATTTTCGTTGCAGCACAGATCTCTGCGTGAAACTATTAAAACCAAGATTGGGTTGTCTTTAAAAAAAATCACTTTTTAAACTTAAAGCATTACAAATGAATCTGCTCTTTGTTGCCACAGCTACTTAAAGCATGAGACCTGTCAGCAAGAGCAAAGACAGAGAGGAGCAGATAAAAAGCAGAAATAGAAGAGGAGCGACGTGGTGGGGACAAAGACCAGCAGATTCCCAGGGAGGAGACAGGTGGAGATGGGGGAGCGGACAAATGAGACAGGAGGAAAAGCCGGAGAGGGCTCCTGATGCAGAAAGAGGTCGGCTGGGAGGAAAGCCTTGAAGGATCAGTCTGAAGCAGCACCTTCCTCGTTAATCACTGCTGGCGAATACACAAGGGAGGGAGCTATAAATATAAAGTAGAAAACCCAGCGCTATGACAGGGTGTAAAGACTCAACTTGAAAGCAGAAGAGAGAAATACTTATTACTTACATCAAAACTTACTTCAATAGCTGCAGTGTAAAACTAAAGTGTAAGTGGTGAAATAAAAGCAGGAGAAAGATTTGAGACTTGGAAAGAAAAGATCAGAGGAAGAGGATGCATAGTGAAAAGAGAGAAGAATAAAGCTATAGAGGGAAATTGCAAAGGGGTAAAAGGATTAAAAGTAGGAGAATATAAATAAAGATGGAGGCCTCTCGGTATCCATGGAGGTAAATATGGAGAAACTCGTAATATGAGGCCTCCAGTAAAGGGTTCCACTTTTTCTGCCCTCTTCCCTTCATTTTTTTTCTACTTTTCTCTCCTTCTACCCCACTTCCTCTTATCCTCTCGCTGGTCTTCTCATCTGTGCCCCTCTTTAGCACAACCTCCTTTGTCCTTTTAAGATCCTTTCCCTCACCCCTTCGACCCGCTGCACACATATAGGAATTAATCTGAAAAATTTACATGAGAAAAGGCTTTTTCAGACGTTCTTATAGAGCCGATCAGAGGCAGAACAGAACTTATTGCCATATCTGCCTTTTGACTCTTTCTTGCCTGGAAAACCATCAACAGGAAGATAATATGTGAAACAAATTAGTGTTGCAAATATGTTTGACGAGGCATGTACAGTATTAACTGTGACAGTCACTGATTTACCGCTGTCGGCTTTATTGAATGCCGACATGTCTGACCAGCTCCTTTGTTGATTACAACATCTCAAGTTTACCACACAAACGCAGATTAGAATAAAAAATTCAATAAGATAAGAAATAATATATTTTACTGTAATTAGATTAAGGAGTTGAGAAGAAAAGGAAGACATATGCTTTGGTTATTTAAGCTGCATTACATCATTTACCAGTAGAGGGCAGGAAAGACTCTTGTGTAAAAGCACCTGGAACAAAACTAAAAGAGAATATCATAGTCTTTCAACAACATTGAACTGTGAACTTTAGATTTTACTGCTCTGTTATTGTCCACTACATATGAAGGTAAAACTATCTGATTGGACTTTGATCTAAGGGTTTATGAATAGTTGTTTTGTTGGTTTCAAAACTGACTGGAATATAAACAGTATGCTCAGTGTTTTTAAATGCAGTTTTTGACTTAGTTGGTCATTTAATCTTACTTTTAAAAAATAAATAAAAAAATGAAACAAATGATAAGGGTTCACAATTTTATTCTTTCTCAAAAATCAGGTATAATTTTATGATTTTGAACCATAGTTGTGCAATTTGAAAACTCTGGGTTAATTTCTCACATTAACCCTCTTGTCCTCTTTTTGAAAATCTCATTTAAAAAAAAAATCTTGGAAACCTTATTTGCTCATCCCATTCCCAGTATAAAATGAATTAATTTGGTTTGGTTAAAAGATAATGACCTGCCTTTCTATTACAAGGTTATTACAAGCACCATGTTTGGAGGAAGAATGATTCTCCACATCAGATAAAGACAGTTAAACAGTAAATCAATTGTCTTGTGACCATTTAAGCATCTATGGAAATAACTGAGGGTCAGAGTGTGTAGACAGGAAACTCTAAGATTCAAGATTTGAAGACAGTTTGAGTGGAAGAAAGGTTCAAAATCATATCTTAATGATGCATGTGACAAAGAAAATGTCTTTTCATTGCCAGAAATGCTTTTCCACAAGGGATTTACCATTTTTCCTAAAATATAATCAATACTTCTAATCGTTCCAATGTTTTACCCATAACTTAATTCATGGACTAATTAAATTTGATTTATCTGTATGTTTGGATTACTTCATGTTCATGTCAATAAAAATATTAGAAATGTATTTGCATTTTTGACCTTTCAGTATTTATTTTCCTACTTCTGTCTATCTATCTATCTATCTATCTATCTATCTATCTATCTATCTATCTATCTATCTATCTATCTATCTATAAACATTGAAGTGCTCATTCCCTATATCTTGTTTGAAACATTAGCAAGTTACTGAACAATTTTGGCTTTAACTTAGACACACAGACCCTTGGCTGTTAAAGGTTTTTGTTGTGTGTTTAATCCTGTCACTCCACTAAAATACTGTCACTCAACATTAGAAACCACACCTAAACACATTCACATGCACACACACAAACACACTGTGATAGGTTCTCACACTCTTTCATTTTCAGTTCAGACATTCAACCTTTCACATCATGTCAACTCAAACACTCCTCCGCTAAGTGCATGCTATCCATAACCTGCAGCACACACTCTTCGTTCCCATTTTTTCATTTTTCTTGCTCTCATAACTGAACTTGTCTTTATTCGGTGTGTCTGTGTGTTTTAACCATGCTCTCCCCTGCTGAGTGACAAATCTTTTCACCAAAGAGGCAATCAGTCAAGCGCAGAAACACACAAACACTCACACACTATCCATTCAAAGAAGATTAAACATCACAGCTGCCTAAGAGGTCCAAATTCATTCTCCTCTGGGTTCCTTCTTGAACCTGCAGCCGATACTTGGATGATAGCTTCAAAATATGTGGAAAGTGATCCAAGCCAGACTAATGCTTTCTTGTGTGGATGCTACACACATACTAGTTCACATTTAAATGACACATTTGTTATAGTTAGAAGGGCAATCTGTGATTTGGTTCGCTCTGCAGGGAGTCTGTTGTCACAGTGAGGTTTCCCATGGCTGGAGGCTGAAGGGAAAATCCAGATAAGACCCAGTTTCAAGTCTGACATAGCAGCTGCAGAGAAACTTTAATACCTACTGACTAGATGTCATTTAGTATTTCACAATCAAATGAAATAAAATATCACATTATTGCCACATTGATGTGAGGCTATTTGTTGTCAACACAGAACACATGGAGAACATTTTGCGTCAAAAGTTCTCTCTTCAAGAAAAATGGATACATTTTATAGTATTTACAACACCACAACCACATATATGTTACAGGGAATAACCATAACACATCTATTTGTGGACATAAAGACAATCAGATAAGAAAATGTCTCTCTTTTAGACAGTTAATTATTTGAGGTATCCAGTGCCTGGAAAATTTTATTGTTCCAAAATACACACACACACACACCCCCACACACACCTACACACGTGGCTTTGTAGAAAATAGTTATTTATTAACTATGCATAGCACATGTTTACATTTTCTAAGATTTTAAATTACTTCAAACAAAAAGATAGTAAAAATATTTTGTTTTGATCTCTGAACAAGTTAAACACAATATATTAACAAATGTCTTAGAAAATATTTTTTTTTAATACATGTTTTCTTAAGGAAAGGAAAAAAAAATAGCAATTAGTTTTATCAATTAGCAAATTTGTTTTCAATACAGAATAAAACCGTACAAAAAAGAATTCTGGATTTCATCAAATAGTTGAAATGACAGGGTTATATTGTTAAGACTGAAAATGTACAAGGCAAATTCAGAAGTAATAAAAACAACAGTCAGTTGCCGTTTAATGTTATTAGTAAAGCACAGAAGCCTGTCTTAACAGTGATATCAAAGTCAGAGAAAAAAATGTTTCACATAATACAAAATATGCAGTCTAAATTTACTTTGCTTTCAGAGATGCTTTAGAATCTACTTTTATTTTAGTTCACACTTCCCATTAACCACAAAAATAAAACACATTTCTTTGATCAATTTCAAAGCATATTATAAAGAAGTTTTAGTTTTGTTCTCTTTGCTCAAGTAATTAGATTTGTCTTTGACATGCCTCTCAGAATTTCGAGATTCTGGTTCTGATGAACTCAAATAAACCCAGATATTTCATTTTGTCTGATAGAAATTCTTTGTTGGTCCAAACATAAAGACTCAGATCAGCTGATTATTTTTCTATACATATAATCATAATTACATCCTGGCACTTTATTCCTTTTAAATGTGAAACCTTTTGAATTTAGGTAATGCAGTCAAAAGATGTAAACCAATAGCCACGCATAAACTTTCTTTTTTGTTAAATCAAAAGAAAAAATAAAATTCACATCACAAGCTAATATTATGTAATTCCAGTGTTTCACACTGTCTGCACAAAACAGCAGCTCCATCAGAAAGCTGATCACAGCTTCACCGTTTCTCTCTTATTTATTGCTGACCGTTCTTCAGAGCAATGCGCTGCTAAATCACAGTCATCCTGCTGTAAAAAGTAACACGTGTGTTTCCGGTGATGCTTGTGATCAAAGTTGTAATTAAGCACTTTCGTCCGAAGCAGTTCTATGATAGCAGATAGCTACTCACTCAGTGAAGGCTGTCAGCAGTCAATCAAATTGTTTCAGTGCTGTACCCTGCTTGGCACTGCTAGTGCTACCCTTCAAGTAGGTATGAAGATCTGAGAACATCCAGGCTGAGCCGCGCTGGATCTACTGATGGAAGAGTTATCCGGCCGGGGCGGACTGAAACTGTACTGGTCGAAGAACTGTCTCAGTTAAGGCCAGAGGCCATGCCTCTGCCATAAGAAAATGACTATGTAATAAAGGCCTGCATAAACACCACAAGAAGAAAATAACTGGAATTTTTCCTCTCTTAATAATAAAAACATCTATTTAAAAACTCCATTTTTTGTTTGTGTTGTCTATGACTAATGTGTAAATTGTTTAAATATTATGAAACAAATGTACATAAAAAATTTAAATCAGGAAGGGGTAAACACTTTTTCACACCACTCTGCACTCATAAATCTACAGGTCACACAAAGTCACAGAACCTTTCTCAAACCAGAAGGCTGGAAATAGCTCTGCTGTAAATTTTGCTTTGAACGTATGAATCAAGCTCCGCTTCTCTGATGATATATTGTAATAACTTAGAGTTCCTCCTTCCCAGTCAAGAAACACACCTATTTTGTTGCAAGGAGGGACTTTGATTTCTTTTTTTGTGTTTTTATGCATGGCTTTGTATCCAGTCTTGGAGCAGAGCAGACTCCAGGACTTGTCATTGCATCCCAGACCACCATCACTGTCCCAGGTTCTACCCAGATCTTTATATGCCACAGCAATTCCCACCACACCTTTCCAGTCCACTTCCCAGTAACAAAGTCGTTGCAGGCCTTCATCACAAAATACCTGGGTCCTCTTGAACCTTTCGTCACTTGTATTTCTCATTTCCTTCTTCTTGACATCATTATCAGTTACAGCTTTTTTGTTGTTTTCACTCAGAACAAGCCTACTGCTTGCTGAGTTCTTATCAAAAATAAGATCTGCACCATCTGAAAGTGATCAAGAATAAAATCAAGCAAGCTTTGATGAAATTTTAACATTGACAGTTTCAGAATATATACTGTTTTTACCATAGAGAATCCATAAATTTAAATATTAAATCTGATAAATTTAGAGAATTGCATGAGGCATTAAGTATTTTATTTCTTCCATCCATCCATTTTCTGTTCACCTTTGTCCCTTAATGGGGTCGGGAGGTGCCGGTGCCTCTCTCTAGCAAGCGTGTTTTATTTCCTTATATATAAAATAATATTTACATATCTTTAGTAAGATCAATTTTGTCTTTTAAATACCCTTAAGATGAAGAGTTTCTAACTTTCATTTTCAGATAAACATGTTTCATCTTGTAATAAGAAAATGTAAAAGTTTTGAGGGAAAAAACTGCTTACATTTACTCCAACCAGGTTTTAGTCGAATTTTTCCTTCATGGTCAAAGCTGTGCACAGTAAGACAAGAAAGATTAATTTCATTTTGGAAAAAAAAATCGGAAAGTTATTATATAACATTCCATTCCCTTTTTTTCTAGTTATGAAACCTCATTATTATCTTATTTACCACTCGATGTGTATATTAAGTTTAATTCACCAGTTCTTGAACTATACCATTTATTTACATACTCAGCTAAGCTAATCCTAGCAATACAAGTGACAGTGGTATCCATCTTAAATACCTTATTGCTGTTAAAAAGCCTCTACTCAGACATGGTGCATCATATATTAGACTACGCTATTTTTCTACAACTGTAATAATAATACTAAGTATTGTCTGATTTATTTACTCACTTCACTTTCTCAAGTTTCTTGTCTGGATTCTCCACTATTGCAGTGAGAGTCCTCATCCCATTGTCTCCAGGGTGATTGTAACTCAGGTCCAAGTGTTTAAGAGAGGAGAGTCTGTTGGACTCAATAGCTTCAGCCAGAGAAGTGCAGCCTTCCTCTGTCACCTGACATCCTGCCAACCTGCACAAAGACACAATTTTAGATTAGAAACAGAGCTCACCAAAATTTGATGGTGAGACAAAAGTTCAGTATTTTATATTACATATATATGTAGATTTATTACAAAGTATAGAAGTCATTTATTGTAATTTTGATGGTTATGGTCTACAAATAATGAGAGCCCACAATACAATGTTGCAAAACATTGGAATATTGCAACTTATTTTTTTGATAACAATTGCTGGGTTTCAGATGACGTCGCACTGACTTCACCCAATGCAGATAAGGGGCAGGAAGTAAATGCAGCCCATTTATTTCTGTTTATCCAGCATCAAAATGTCTAAAGTCTGAGTCCTGTACCAACAGTTCTAATAGAGAGAAAGATAAACGTTATTTTTGTATGTCGAAGGTAGTTCGTCACAAGGGAGATCATTTTAAAAAACTTTCCGAAAAAAAGGGGAGAAAAGTGGATCAACAATCTACAGCTAAAAACAGGTGATGTGAAAACTAACAATGCCAGAGTTTGCAGCAACCCCCTTCTAACAGGTAACGATGGCATCGTTTAAATTGCATTTTCAGATATTTTATTGGATAGTTACTTAGAAAGACAAGCATTCATATGTAAGGTAATATATATTATTTTTACTCCCTAGCATGGTTGTCCCCAGAGCGCTATTGTTGTTAGCAGCTAATTCAGTGCAGAGTCCCGGACAGAAAATGTAATGTTTTTTCAGTAGGACTTTAATGCTAAAAAATAAAAATAAAAAAAGCTAAATAAATTAAATATTACCTACCCAGCCATACAGTCACAGAGAGATGTTACTATTCCCCTACATGGTTTGTGTCTGGTCACAAACTATTCGTGGCCAGACACGAACATGGGATTTCTGCGAATGGTTGACCTACATTGGACCTGAATCCAGCCTCCTACAACCACTCAACATTAACATGCAACTCCAGCATGAATTTGGTTTTACAGAAATAAATTATTCGCCAGGAGATCCAAGCTCTGGACCTCCATCTTAATTTCGCACGTCATCCAGGTCATGTGTCTGCAACCCAGCAATAACTCCATTATTTCCTTACTCATTGCTTCCAACATGACATTGTATAATCTTTGAATATAATTTAGTGTAAAACTCAATTATGGTTTAAATTGTAAATAGTTTGTAATTGTCTAGGACTTTATCAAGTCCATTAAACCCCAAAGTGCTTCATACCACATTTGCTACCCATTCACACACACATTCCACATCGATAGTGGCTACTACATTGTAGCCACAGCCTCCCTGAAATAGTCTACAGAGGAGAAGCTGCCATGCACCAGCACCATCAGGCCCTCTGATCATCACCAGGAGGCAAGTCAGGTGAAGTGTCTTCACCACAACCACAACACAATTGTGTTCAAACTGGAAACCTACCAGTTCCAGGAAAAACTCTGACGTCCTGACCTACCATCACCCTTAAGGGAGACTTTCAAATTATTTCATTTATACATGGGCTGCTCATCTCTCAACTTATCCCTCTCGGTACTATTTCATAGGATTGTTGTATTATATTGACACTTAACACTAACAAGAATTGTGAAAACATTGAACGGCCTTAAATCTCAAGACAAACTAGTTTATAAACTCAAAATAGTGGCTAACTATAACACTGGTTGATATGTTACTTTCATTAATAAAAAAAAAAACCTACTTGAGAGTCTCGAGTTTACAGTTCACATGTTTCAACCCATCAGCAAGTTGCATCACTCCAGCATCCAGCAAATCATTATGACTCAGGTCCAACACTGTGAGAT